>OFHU01000621.1:0-56330 GCA_900245905.1 Lacerta viridis | reverse complement strand
AATTTTAAGCATAACCTTGCTAGCGTGTGAAATGAGTGCAATTGTGCGGTAGTTGGAGCATTCTTTGGCACTGCCCTTCTTTGGGATTGGGATGTAGACTGATCTTCTCCAATCCTCTGGCCACTGCTGAGTTTTCCAAACTTGCTGGCATATTGAGTGTAGCACCTTAACAGCATTCTTTTAAAATTTTAAATAGTTCAGCTGGAATATCATCACTTCCACTGGCCTTGTTGTTAGCAAGGCTTTCTAAGGCCCATTTGACTTCACTCTCCAGGATGTCTGGCTCAAGGTCAGCAACCACACTACCTGGGGTGTATGAGACCTCCATATCTTTCTGGTATAATTCCTCTGTGTATTCTTGCCACCTCTTCTTGATGTCTTCTGCTTCTGTTAGGTCCTTTCCACTTTTGTCCTTTTGGTAATCTTTGTACGAAATGTTCCTTTCATATCTCCAATTTTCTTGAACAGATCTCTGGTTTTTCCCATTCTGTTATTTTCCTCTATTTCTTTGCATTGCTCGTTTAGAAAGGCCCTCTTGTCTCTCCTTGCTATTCTTTGGAAATCTGCATTCAATTTCCTGTATCTTTCACGATCTCCTTCGCATTTTGCTTGTCTTCTCTCCCCCGCTATTTGTAAGGCCTCATTGGACAGCCACTTTGCTTTCTTGCATTTCTTTTTCATTGGGATGGTTTTCGTTGCTGTCTCCTGTATAATGTTACGAGCCTCCATCCACAGTTCTTCAGGTACTCTATCCACCAAATCTAAATCCTTGAACCTGTTCTTCACTTCAACTGTGTATTCATAAGGAATTTGATTTAGATTGAATCTTACTGGCCCCGTGGTTTTTCCTACTTTCTTCAGTTTAAGCTGGAATTTTGCTATAAGAAGCTGATGATCTGAGCCACAGTCAGCTCCAGGTCTTGTTTTTGCTGAGTGTATAGAGCTTCTCCATCTTTGGCTGCAGAGAATATAATCAATCTGATTTCGATGTTGCCCATCTGGTGATGTCCATGTGTAGAGTCGTCTCTTGTGTTGTTGGAAAAGAGTGTTTGTGATGACCAGCTTGTTCTCTTGACAGAACTCTATTAGCCTTTGCCCTGCTTCATTTTGATCTCCAAGGCCAAACTTGCCAGTTGTTCCTTTTATCTCTTGACTCCCTACTTTAGCATTCCAATCCCCTATAATGAGAAGAACATCCTTCTTTGGTGTCATTTCTATAAGGTGTTGTAAGTCTTCATAGAATTGGTCAATTTCAGTTTCTTCAGCAGTGGTAGTTGGTGCATAAACTTGGATTACTGTGATGTTAAAAGGACTGCCTTGGATTCGTATCGAGATCATTCTATCATTTTTGAAATTGCATCCCAGTACAGCTTTCGCCACTCTTTTGTTGACTATGAGGGCCACTCCATTTCTTTTACGGGATTCCTGCCCACAGTAGTAGATATGATAGTCATCCGAACTGAATTCGCCCATTCCTGTCCATTTTAGTTCACTGATGCCTAGGATGTCAATGTTTATTCTTGCCATCTCATTTTTTACCACATCCAGCTTACCAAGGTTCATGGTTCTTACATTCCAGGTTCCTATGCAATACTTTTCTTTACAGCATTGGACTTTCCTTTCGCTTCCAGGCATATCCGCAACTGAGCGTCCTTTCGGCTTTGGCCCAGCCGCTTCATCAGCTCTGGATCTACTTGTACTTGTCCTCCGCTCTTCCCCAGTAGCATGTTGGACGCCTTCCGACCTGAGGGGCTCATCTTCCAGCGTCATATCTTTTATATGCCTGTTGTCTTTGTCCATGGAGTTTTCTTGGCAGGGATACTGGAGCGGCTTGCCAGTTCCTTCTCCAGGTGGATCACGTTTGGTCCAAACTCTCCACTATGACCTGTCCATCTTGACCTGTCCATAGCTTCCCTGAGTAATTCAAGCCCCTTCGCCACGACAAGGATATATAAGCAGGCTGGCTGAGCCCTTCAGTTCAGTTCTGTTCCAGCCTGAGAATAAAGAGAGCTGCTTGGAGAATCACTGTGTCGTCTGCTATGTCCACCCACTACTTAATAAAGTTTCTAGTACTCATTATTTCAAATGCATTCTGTGGCAGGGGAGAATAGCAATGGCGTGAAACAAATAACATTAAATCTAGTGGGGCGTATGATCTCTGTGGACCAGGGAGACCCAGATGCAAATCCTCATGGTGGTCCAAGCAAGTTGACCGCGAAGTCTTTTTGAGCCCAGAGGCATTTTGGAAGTCAAAGATACCTGTGGGCAATTCAAAATGCCCATTTCACAGAAGAAAAATTGGCAATGCTCAGAACAAGGAAGGTTGTAATGGAGGTGGTTTGCTCTCTACATAAAAGAGAGCATTGATTCCAGTAAGCTAGAAATCCCAAAAGAAGCAGGCACCTCCACAGAATCAGTGTAGGCAGTGAATCTGGGCCCTAAGAGTCATTTAGTACTGGGGATGTGCTATTGTCCCCCCCAACCAAAATGCTCAGGGAGATCTTGAGGTGAAGAATGAAATCATGGAAGCATTTAAAACAAGAAATGTAGCAATGGGTGACCTCAACTTACTCTCACATAGGCTGGCTATGTATCAGTTCCCATCATGACAAAGAAGTAAAATCTCTAGATTCCTTAAATGGTTGTGCCCTAGAACAGTTAGTCATGGAACAGAGGATTTGAACCTTGGATTTGAGCTTGTGTGGCCCCCCCAGGACCTGATGCAGGATGTGAGTATTGTCAAGCCAGTTGGAAGCCTGTGACTATGTTGTTGTTGTTGTTGTTGCTGTTGTTGTTCAGTTGTGTCCGACTCTTCGTGACCCCATGGACCAGAGCACACCAGGCACGCCTATCTTTCACTGCCTCCCGCAGTTTGGCCAAACTTATGCCAGTCGCTTCGAGAACACTGTCCAACCATCTCATCCTCTGTCCCCTTCTCCTTGTGCCCTCCATCTTTCCCAACATCAGGGTCTTTTCTAGGGAGTCTTCTCTTCTCATGAGGTGGCCAAAGTACTGGAGCCTCAACTTCAGGATCTGTCCTTCCAGTGAGCACTCAGGGCTGATTTCTTTAAGGATGGATAAGTTTGATCTTCTTGCAGTCCATGGGACTCTCAAGAGTCTCCTCCAGCACCATAATTCAAAAGCATCAATTCTTCGGCGATCAGTCTTCTTTATGGTCCAGCCTGTGACCATAGTGCTACTAAATCAAATATGCATGTAAATGGCCAATTGCAAAGACAATGCAACACAGTCACAGTTGATTTCAAAAGAGGAAATGGCCGATCTTCTATCAAAAATGTGTAACCCGTCCCTCAGATCAGCCTCCATACTTGAGGATAGGAAAGTAGTGAAAGTAACACCAATTTCTAATAAGGGATCTGAGGCAGATGTGATCCAAAGGAAAGCAGAGCAAGATGTCTGACACCAGCTTGGCTGCAGGAGTTGCCGGAAGGAGGCATACAAGACACCATCCAACTGCCTTTAAGAACTCCATTCTGGATTTGTGTAGGGTTTACTCCTTACCCTGGGACACGGGTGGCACTGTGGTCTAAACCACAGAGCCTAGGGCTTGCCGATCAGAAGGTTGGTGGTTCGAATCCCTGCACGGGTGAGCTCCCATTGCTCGGTCCCTGCTCCTGCCAACCTAGCAGTTCGAAAGCACGTCAAAGTGCAAGTAGATAAATAGGTACCACTCTGGCGGGAAGGTAAACGGCATTTCCGTGCGCTGCTCTGGTTTGCACCAGAAGCAGCTTACGGTAGTCATGCTGGCCACATGACCCGGAAGCTGTCTGCAGACAAACACCGGTTCCCTTGGCCTATAGAGTGAGATGAGCGTGCAACCCAAGAGTCATCCGCGACTGGACCCAACGGTCAAGGGTACCTTTACCTTTTTACTCCTTACCCTTTTCAGAAGTTCTTCCGCAAGGCAGTGGAGGTTTAGAGTCAGAGTCTTCCTTCTCCTAGATGGACTCCCTTCCCATGTTGATGAGCCCCATCTGTCCCTCATTTCCCTCTACAGCATGTGCAGAAACTGCCTTCTTGACCGTTGGACCCAATATTGGTCTCATCTGCTCAGTCTGCCGGATCCTGTCTTCAAATGCAGGGGAAGTGCCTAACTCACCGGGGGTTTGATACCCGTTGGCTCCCCTCACCTGATTTACCCAGCCAGTCAAATCCATTTACTGGGGTGTATCTACTGTCGGATTCTGGCAGCTTCTAGGAGCCACATGGAGAGCTGAGTGCAGGGGGGGAACCAAAGGTGGACAAACTACCCCAAAGGAGCACGACGTGTCCCCCACCAGAGGTACACCCCTCCTCCAACACCCTATACAACTTTACAAAACTAAACCACTTTTAAAAGAATCCCAACAACAGATGAAAACCACTCCTAACTATGAGGTTGTGTTTAAATAAACTAGTCACTGTCCTTGCAATTAATGAATATAATTCAGGGCTTATTTACACTTACGGTTTGCCCTACTGTTTTCAGGTACAGGTCCATACTTTAAAGCTCCATCTCTGAACTTTCTTTCTTTCTTTCTTTCTTTCTTTCTTTCTTTCTTTCTTTCTTATTTTTTATTAAATTTTCTGTTTTACAATTTAAAGTACTCATTTTTACATCCTTAAGATATCAATGACTTCCCTTCTTCTCTTTCCATGGTTCATTTTACATATCATAAATCCCTGCATATTTTACAAAAAACTATACAATTCAGTATTCCATTACAGTGGTACTTTGGTTTGCAAACAGTCTGGTTTGCATACGTTTTGGATTACAAGCACGTCAAACCTGGAAGTGTTTGCGAACTTTTTTTTGGATTACAACCCATTTTTTTTTTTGGATTACGAACAATTTTTTTTTGGGAGGCCCCATTGGCGAAAGCGCCTTGGGTTACAACCTGTTTTGTTTGGTTTACTACCGGACCTCCGGAACGGATTATGGTTGTAAACCAAGGTACCACTGTATTACATCCATCAAAACGTATTTAGACTGTTGAATTTGTCTTAATGCTACCAGTGTTTTCAGCTGTGCACAGTTATTTCCCATATATTCAATAAACGTTTTCCAATCTTCTTAAACATGTTCTTCTTGTTCTCTTATTCTATATGTTAAGTCTGCAAGCTGCATATTCTGTCAACTTAAGTTGCCATTCTTCTTTAGTTGGAACTTTGCTCATTTTCCATTTTTGGGCTAACGAAACACGGCCTGCAGTAGCGGCATACATAAAATAACCTTTTTTTACCCCTGGGAATTTCAATCTGAATTATCCCCAACAGAAAGAACTCTTGGGGGGGGGAGGACTTTAAAACTTTCCCCCCAATTCATTATGGATCATTTCCCAATAAACACATTTTTTTTTATTTTTTGCTCCAGAACGTGTCCTGAGAAAACATGCTCTTTAAAGTTGAATGGGAGCAAACGGCAATTGAGATTTTCCATTGATTGCCATTTGCTCTGATTGAGCTTTAAAGAGTGTGTCTCTGTGGAGAAAGTTCCAGAGCAAAAAAGGGGTTCTACAGAGTCTCTCACCAAGCCTGCATGGAGTTTGGTCTTACCCTCAACCGGAAGGAGACCAACGAATCATTTTATTATTTGTACCCTGCCCATTGAACTGACTTGCCCCAGCCACTTTGGGTGGCTTCCAACAGACATAAAAACACAGCAAATGTCAAACATTGAAAACCTCCCTATTCAGGGCTGCCTTCAGATTCCTTCTGAAAGTTATAATCCACACTAATGGATAGTGTTTGAAGGGATGCGTTTTCTCTGGGCCTTGTTTTGCCCTCCCCTCAGGTCACTGCTTCCCTGCCCTCTGATAGTTCTGGAAACCTAAGATCCTTTGTGGGCATGTTGGCAGGCAAAACAGATAGGTTTCATTCCTGTTTCTGAAGAGTACATTTATTTATTTTTGATGTACCTATTTGATTTAGCCCCATAATTCATCCCAGTTGTTTTCTTCTCTTGCTGTGCTGCTGCTAAGCTCTTTGCTGCTCCCATGAGTGGGAAAATCCTGAAGAGACTTTTCTGCCTCAGGACTTCATTGCTGCTCTCCTGCTCTGAAAATAAGCCAGTTTTAGAAAGAGAGGAAGCTTCTCTCCCTGCCCTCCACATGAGCAGAGTTGGGGAATTCTTAGAGGCTCTGATATTCCACTGACCAGACAAAACTGCATCCATATCAGACTGGGAAACTTGCCTATGGGGTTCCTCTAGCTATTTACCAGAAACCCTTTTCTCTGCTATAGTTTAGACAAGGTTCCATTACACACCAATGGGAGCGTCATATCAAGATGGCTTCTTTCTGGCAAAGCCACCTAAATACAGCATCGCAGGTGTCAGGCGTGATTGCGTCGCTTTTTATTCCTCCACAGTATTTTGCCCCATCTTGGGGTGGCTTTTTGGACCTGCAGGAGACAGGAAGGGACATCAGGGTTCAAGGCTGTGGCATCCCTTTCCAACAAAGAAGTGTTCTCTCTCCAGTTCTTTCTTCCCTCCAACTCCCATCAGCCCCAGTCATCATGGTCAATGATCAGGGGGGCATGGGAATTGTAGTCCGCCATCATTTGAATGGCACCATGTTGGCTACCCCTGCTTCAACTTCTCCCTCCCTGGTGAAGTTGGTCACGCAGTCTGAATCAGTGCGCCCCTGAGAGCTTCCGTTGAATGCTCAGACAAATTCAGCTCTGAAATATCAAATATTTCTTTTTGAAACAGAAAATAAGAAGAAACCCACAGATGCTGAGCAAATCCAGAGCCTGTGATCTACATCCATTTCTTCTCTGGCCATGAAAGGAAGAGTCCGATCCAGTATAGGAGTGTCTCCTGTGTAATTTGCTTCAAGAACTCCTATGTTAAAAAGAGATAGGTATTTGTGTGTCTAGAAAGTTTGTCTTTTGTGCTATTATTCTTCCTGAATCATTTGACCATGAGAGTTTTCTGCTGGCTTGTCTATATAATCACAATCCCCTGTAACCCTTTGACCCTCCAATTAATATTCTCTCAATCTACTTTTCCATTCAAATTCTCTAGCGCAGCCGGACAAAAACCAGGGGAAGGTTAATAATATACGTTTGTCATATTTGCATCCCTGAAAGCCCAAATCCAGAATCTACTCATAAGTTTGCATGGTGGTGAAATATCTTAGGCTGGAATAGTGGTTAAGTATCCTAGGCTAAGAAGCTGTATGCATTTTATCTCAAACGTTCCTTAAAAATAATCTTTATTTGGCCTTTTCTCTTAAATTCTCACGTTCTTTTTGGGATCTCTGCATTGCTATTTCACTGTCTTGAATTAATCTCTCTCCTATATTTCAGTGTGGATTTTTTAGAACTTGGCTTTGGTACAAACAGTGTCTTATATTGCTTGGAAAACAATAGCTACCCTGTAAATCTTGCTCCATTCCTTCATTGGAAGCTTTGCGGCAGTGCTTTCCAAACTGTGTGTCGTGACGCGTTAGTGTGTCAGCGTCAGAGGGTCTAACCCCCCCCATAGGTTGCCAAGAATGGATAAGACAAGGAAAGTTCTTACCAATGCTTTTTATTCCAGATTTACAGAGAGAGGCTTAGAAATGCAGCCACTTGGAGTAATGGCATTGCTCCAAGTGAGCTCCACTCCTCCTTTCTTCCATATTCCCAGCCCCCATTATTCCAGAAAAACTTACCACAAAACTAAGATGCGGAATGTGGAGCCGTGCAGAGCCCAAGGATGCATTTTTGGTGATAACAGACACCTCCGTTCTCCAAGCAGCAAGAACTCTGGGGGTGCAAGCGTTTACCAGGGATTAGATTGTCTTTGGAATCAGGCAACTGGAGGCTTAAAGGTGGTTTTTTTGTTTTTGTTTGATGGTTTATTTATACGTGGAAGATGGAGCCAGGAGAGAAACTAGGCTTTATTTCACCCCTTCCAGAAACCACTTTCACCATTTCCTTAATCATGCCAAGGCAAATCATTCCAGGATCGTCCTGCAGATCCCTACGGAAGGAAATCTGCCAAGCTAAGCTTCTCTAGCCAGTTTTGGCCCCTTTAGCAGGCTGTTTTTAACAAGCACAGGCTCACAGGATGACGAGGTGAGGGGGGCATTCTTGAGAGATCGTTGCAAAGAAAGAACAAGCCCAGTTGGAAATGGGGACCTGAAATGTCCATTGCTGTAGTGACACTGTTCTCCACACGGGGGCTGTGCATGCATGCATGTCTGTTAAAAACAGCTGGTTTTGATGATTGTCATGAGTCTGACCAAACTGCGGGAGGCAGTGGAAGACAGGAGTGCCTGGCGTGCTCCAGTCCATGGGGTCACAATGGTATACAACACCATCGACCATAACATCCTTCTGGACCGGCTAGAGGGGTTGGGAGCTGGGGGCACTGTTATACAGTGGTTCCGCTCCTTCCTCCTGGGCCGTGTTCAGAAAGTGGTGGTGGGGGATGAGTGTTCAGACCCCTGGGCTCTCACTTGTGGGGTGCCTCAGGGTTCCGTCCTCTCCCCCATGCTTTTTAATATCTATATGAAGCCGCTGGGAGAGATCATCAGGGGGTTTGGGTTGGGTGTTCATCAATATGCAGATGACACCCAGCTCTACCTCTCTTTTAAATCAGAACCAGTGAAGGCGGTGAAGGTCCTGTGTGAGTGCCTGGAGGCTGTTGGAGGATGGATGGCGGCTAACAGATTGAGGTTGAATCCTGACAAGACAGAAGTACTGTTTTTGGGGGACAGGAGGCGGGCAGGTGTGGAGGACTCCCTGGTCCTGAATGGGGTAACTGTGCCCCTGAAGGACCAGGTGCGCAGCCTGGGAGTCATTTTGGACTCACAGCTGTCCATGGAGCGCAGGTTAATTCTGTGTCCAGGGCGGCTGTCTACCAGCTCCATCTGGTACGCAGGCTGAGACCCTACCTGCCCGCAGACTGTCTTGCCAGAGTGGTGCATGCTCTGGTTATCTCCCGCTTGGACTACTGCAATGCGCTCTACGTGGGGCTACCTTTGAAGGTGACCCGGAAACTGCAATTAATCCAGAATGCGGCAGCTAGACTGGTGACTGGGAGTGGCCGCCGGACCACATAACACCGGTCCTGAGAGATCTGCATTGGCTCCCAGTACGTTTCCGAGCACAATTCAAAGTGTTGGTGCTGACCTTTAAAGCCCTAAACGGCCTCGGTCCTGTATACCTGAAGGAGCGTCTCCACCCCCATCATTCAGCCCGGACACTGAGATCCAGCGCCGAGGGCCTTCTGTCGGTTCCCTCACTGCGAGAAGCAAAACTACAGGGAACCAGGCAGAGGGCCTTCTCGGTAGTGGCGCCCGCCCTGTGGAACGCCCTCCCATCAGAAGTCAAGGGAATAAACAACTACCTGACATTCAGAAAATACCTAAAGGCAGCCCTGTTTAGGGAAGTTTTTAAACTGTGACTTTGTATTGTATTTTGGTATTTGTTGGAGGCCGCCCAGAGTGGCTGGGGAGACCCGGCCAGATGGGCGGGGTATAAATAATAAATTATTATTATTATTATTATAAACAACAACAAAAAAGGATAGAAGAGGCACACAGGACACCCATAAAATGCTGACTGGAGGAATGGAAAAATTGGTGGACTGATTAAATTAACTTGGGCTGCTGTTGTCCATTTGTCTACTCCACTGAACCCTGCAGGTGGAAGTCAGAATAGGCAAGATATTCTGCTTGCCCGATGTAAATGACCTGCCTTCTCCCCCCGCTCCATTCTGTTCTGTGGATATAAACCCTGGCCTCCCTGGTCCAAGTTCATACAACAGAACTAAATACAATTGCATGTCACCCCAATCTCTGAATGGGTCAATTTCCCTGGACAGCAGAGACTGTGGTGTCTTTAGGATATAAAAGGTAAAAGGTAAAGGACCCCTGGACGGTTATGTCCAGTCAAAGGTGACTATGGGTTGTGGCGCTCAACTCGCTTTCAGGCCGATGGAGCCGGCGTTAGTCCACAGACAGCTTTCCAGGTCGTGTGGCCAGCATGACCAAACTGCTTCTGGCACAATGGGACACTGTGATGGAGGCCAGAGTGCACGGAAACGCCATTTACCTTCCTGCCACAGTGGTACCTATCTATCTACTAGCACTGGTATGCTTTTGAACTGCTAGGTTTGCAGGAGCTGGGACAGAGCAACGGGAGCTCACTCCGTCACGGGGATTCAAACTGCCGAACTTCCAAACTTCTGATTGGCAAGCCCAAGAGACTCAGCATCCCTCTTTAGGATATATGGTTTATTTACACATCTATATAACCTGAGCCTAAGACCGAGGAGCTCACAGCATTTACACCCCAGAGGGTCCGGCTTCTCCCATAGTGACAGTCTCAGATTCAAACAGAAATCAGGCGTGGCTCTCCATCTCTCTGGCTTCTGCCTGCTTCTAGTTCATCTCTCCTCTCCCTCTCTCTCCCTCTCTCCTCTGGATTTTGTCTCCCCCCCCCCCGCTGCCAGTCAGGTAACACAGAGCAACCTCCTCTGTTATACAGTCATACCTCTAGATACGATCGCTGCGGGTTGCGTTTGTCACACGATACGAACGCAGCAAACCCAGAAGTACAGGAACAGGTTACTTCTGGGTTCGGCAGTCCACACATGTGCAGAAGCACCGAATTGCGCTTTGTGCATGCACAGAAGCGCCGGATCGCATCACACACATGTGCAGATGCGGTGCTTCAGGATACATGCTGTTCAGGTTGCGAACGGGGCTCTGGAACAGATCCCGTTCGCAACCAGAGGCACCACTGCACTAATGATCACACTTCTTTGGCACTTAGGTGGCAACTCCACCCTTGCCTGACTAATTCAACAACGGGACCCTCCATTAGATTCGAACTCTTGCTTGATCCGCGAATTAGAAGGGACTCGGGCATCCTACAGCCTAAACTCCCCCTCCCCACCGCACTCACAACAATACAGTGCATTTTGGGGGACTGAAAAGCCAAATTTCAAAATATGAGGTATTCTCCATCACAGGCGGAAAGAAGTACCTTGGCCTGAGTTTGCAGTGGAACAAATTTAGTCCCAATATGTCTGAATAAGGGTGGAGGCCAGAATGGTTAACAGGTATTAAGGGAGATGGGAAGACAAGCTCTCTAGTGATCAGCAGAGATGGCCTCCGCTGCACAATAGACATTTTCACGAAAGGATGTGGCTATAGAGTGAAGGAGAGAAAGGTGTTCACAGCTCCAGGCTGCGGATTTGCCAGTGCACTGCGCACATGCTCACAGGTGGGGAGGAGTGTGCAAAGCTCCACCTGCTTCACAGCTGCATGCACATATCACTCACTTCTTTGGCATGTGTGTGTGTAAGCTTGTTGCTAGGCAGATACAAGGGTAAGTTTAGAATCACTAGAAAGAGCAGCTGGAGAATTTGCTAACTTAGATTGCTGTGATGAATTGTGCCATCAGCCAGAGGCACGAATAACACATAATTTATTTCACATGGACGAATCTGCCAATGTGTTTTTTCTCAGTTTCTCATTTCTCCAGTCTTGCGCATCAGTTTGTGATTTATTTCTTAAAATTTCATCAGGGACTTTGTCCGAAGATACACATTTTTAATTATTATTTTTTCATAACATGCCTTTTTAATTTTTATTTTACAAAGCGCTTTCCCCTAACATAATTAATTAATTATTTTATTACGTTATTTCATTATTATTCGTTATTACGTTATTATTTATTTCAATATGTTATCCAGCGCTGAGGGCCTTCTTGCGGTTCCCTCACTGCGAGAAGCCAAGTTACAAGGAACCAGGCAGAGGGTTTTCTCGGTAGTGGCACCCGCCCTGTGGAACACCCTCCCATCAGATGTCAAGGAAATAAACAACTACCTGACTTTTAGAAGACATCTGAAGGCAGCCCTGTTTAGGGAAGTTTTTAATGTTTGATGTTTTATCGTGTTTTTAGTGTTCTGCTGGGAGCCGCCCAGAGTGGCTGCATGGGGGGGGGTGTCTCTTCATGGGCGTTTCCAGGATCTTCTTTAGGGGGGCAGGCCTTTCGTTACGGGCAGCAGAACCTCAATTTTCTCTGTAGTTTTATTGATTTTTACTGATTTAAGGGTGGCAGGTGCCCCTCCCTGCTCCCCCTTGCCTAAACCCATTGGTCTCTTCCAATTCAACAATTCTGCGATTCCATGATTCCACAAAAGGCAGGCCAGCAGCTAGCACCCAAAAAACATTGTTGGCATACATCTGCCTTTTCCAATCTAGTGGCCTCCAGACGTTTTGAATTCCAATTCTCAGTCAACAAGGGAAATTATGGGAGTTGTTGTTGAAAACATTAAGAGGCTGTCAGGGTCCAAAAACTAGAGGCGGATTTTGGGGAGCGTGAGTGATTTGGTCGCACTGGGTGCGGAGCCTTGGGGGTGCTACAGGGGACACCACAACTACTATGCTTTAGAATGGAACACAAGAGGTGCAACATGCCAAATTTTGGCATCACACAGGGTTCAAATTTGAGAACCCAACGTCCAACACTGCAAAAACTCAGCTTTGCGTGCTTTTTCTCAGTCTGCCCTGCCTGATTCCAGACATGGGCTTCTGTTTTCTTTTGTGAAGACACTTGGCCCTCTCCTGTTGAATAAGTGTCAGCTGTTTTTTTGGGGGGGGGTGTTTGTGTGTTGGTGGTGGAAGCTCTTAATCGTATTAATAGCACTCCCCAAAAGATCCTGTATCAAGAAGCAATTGGCTAGTTCCTATTGCAACTCATTGGGGCTACCCACCAATTAATAATGCGGCGGATCCACTCCTGCTAACTGCCCCCCCCGATTAAATATAGCGCACCTACCTCACTGTACACCAATTAACATGAATTTCTACAATTTACCACAAATTATCTAGTAGGGGACTGGTGTGAGGGAAAACTCAATGATTTAGAGCGGGGTTCCCCAAACTAAGGCCCGGGGGCCGGATGTGGCCCAATCGCTTTCTAAATCCGGCCCGCGGACGGTCCAGGAATCAGTGTGTTTTTACATGAGTAGAATGTGTCCTTTTATTTAAAATGCATCTCTGGGTTATTTGTGGGGCCTGCCTGGTGTTTTTACATGAGTAGAATGTGTGCTTTTATTTAAAATGCATCTCTGGGTTATTTGTGGGGCATAGGAATTCGTTCATAGATTTTTTTCAAAATATAGTCCGGCCTGCCACAAGGTCTGAGGGACAGTGGACCGGCCCCCTGCTGAAAAAGTTTGCTGATTTAGAGACTTAGGAAGGAGTTGATCAAATGAACAAAAAAGGTTTATTAAACAAAAAGAAGATTATGAAACAAAGTGTTGGAGTATCGCAACTATAACCAGTTGGATATTGCAGAGTACACACAGTCTTTCAGGAAGCATTCAGTTGCAAGCTGCGCAGGATGAAGCAGGAATAAGACGCTGCCACTAGTAACTTGGTTAACTACACATGTTTATTGTTTACAGCAGACTCACAAGTTACTATATACAAGATACAGACACAGATCTTAAACTCTCTCTGAAACAACGTCACTCACTGACTCTCTACTCTCTGTGTGGATTTAAGCCAGGATCTATCCACGTCCAGGCCCGTCTTAGAGGGATCGGCCGCCCTGGCGCAGCGATCCCTCGGCGCCCCCAGCCTGCCGCCTCTCCGCCCGCCTCCCTCCCGCGCTGGCCGCCCCTCGGGAGGGGGGGGGCGAGGATGAGGGGCGGGCGGGCGGGCGCTCGCGCACCGGCGGGCGGGCGGGCTGCAAGCCGGCCGCCCTCGCCTCCCAGAGCCCCAGCTGGAGTGCTGGAAGGTCGCGCAAAGCCCCGCGCCGCTTCAGCGCTCCAGCTGGGGCTCCGGGAGGCGAGGGCGGGCGGCTTACAGCCCGCCCGCCGGCGCGCGAGTGCCCGCCTGCCCGTGGGCGGGTTGGGGAGGGGGAGCCCGGTATGCCGGCGGGCTCGCGGGGGCGCCCCTGGGGTGCCCGGCGCTCTGGCGCACCGCGCCACCGGCCTCTATGGATGAGACGGCTCTGTCCACGTCTTGTGCCCCTCTTTGTGCCCCGACTGGGCAAGGCAAGAAGACTGGAACACCTTCAGCTCAATCCTGATACCTGGACTCACAACGGTGTGTTATGAGCACCTGCACTAACTCCAGAGGTTCAATAAACACTGTGGCTGCATTAACTTGAAGCAGTTCTTCTTTATTTCTACAAGCTACAATATATTTACAGATTGTACAGACTGTGTGGCTAAGTTCCTTCCACACATCTTATCTACAGCAGAGATAGCATAGCACACACACTTCATGAGGCTCAGAGAAGCTAAAGGGAGTTCAAAGACTCAGTTCCCTCCCCCTTCTCTCTGATCACCAAGTCATACGATTCTCACAAAGGCAGGGGTGAAATGCTAACACTCTGAACACACAACTCTCACAGGAAAGTCATGAGTCATCATGCCTATATGGGTGACCTCGTCCAATAGCAGACCTGTTTCCAGGGGCCACGTATCTCCAGGGAGAATAACTCCTCTGCTCAGTTGCCTTCTTCAGCCAACTCCTTAATTGTTCACTGTGGGAAACCGCAATCCAGCAAGTAGTCAAAAAAACCCAACACAAAGTGAGTCATGAAATGCATTCTTCCAGGTAGAAGCTGACTTATTTACTTTAACTAACTATAAGATGTCCCAGGCTTTAACACAATACTGTAGGCACAACTCTTCTTAAACTTCAGTGACTAAAAATCAGGTGTTACACTTCAAGTGGTAAATATTTCCAGAATAGTTGGTAAAGTACTCAATAGTCAATTTTTAAGAGCAAAAGGGGTGCTAAACCCTCCTTTACCTGCAGCATACCTCCCCACAGTCACCCCAGTAAGTGGGGGTGGGAGGCTTTGGGCAACAGATGAGTGTAACATGCCTCAGTCACATGCTCCTTTCTCTCTTAAAATTGGTTCCTGCTTTATACATGATTGGGAAGTTTTGTTTTGTTTTTTAGTATCCTAGGACTGACAAGTATGAGTTAAAGCAGCATGTAACTTCTTGGTAACATGGTTGTAGTAGTAGAGTCCTTTAAGTTCCTGGGCTCTATAATTTCTTATAACTTAAATTGGTCAAGCAACATCAATAGTATTATTAAAAAGGTCCACCAGAGGCTGTATTTCCTGCGTCAACTAAGGAAATTTAAATTGTCCCAGGAAGTGTTGATCCAATTCTACAGAGGCATCATTGAAACTGTTCTCTGTAATTCTATAACAGCTTGGTACGGTACAGCCTCCAAGAGAGACAAGAAAAGGCTCCAACGAGCTGTAAGAATTGCAGAAAGGGTAATTGGTGTTAGCTTGCCTTCAATAGAGACAATTTATGCTACCCGAGTTAGGAAGAGAGCAGAGAGAATTGTAGCAGATCCTTTACATCCCGGTCATCATCTGCTTGATTTACTTCCATCTGGACGTCGCTACAGGACTTCATATACAAAATCGGCCAGGCACAAGAATAGTTTTTTCCCTTGTGCCATTAAATTGTTAAATTCGTAGTTGTATAGCTTAAGGGGAGGTAAAATATGGGTGGGGTTTCTTTGCTTCTTTGTATTGTGAGAGGAACAGTGTCTGTATGTTTACATTGCAATGTAGCCGAAACAAATTCCAAGTATGTTGGAAAATGTACTTGGCCAATAATAAATTATTCCTATGATTTGGCTTCATCTCCAGAACATACCTAAATCAAGCCTCAATTACTTGTGCATTAGGCACCCATTTCTCAGTTCACTAAAATAAATAGTACTCTCTGCTGTCAACCAATATGCATCATTCTTTAATACTATACCAGTTTGAGCTGGATGGGTTGACTAGGATTTTTATTTATTTTTTAAATAGATTTGCTCAATTCATCACCAAATAAAGCTTACTTTGTGCCTGCAGATAAGTTATAGGAGGGAAAAAAGAGATGGGGAGATTTAATCTCAAAGCTTCACAAAACAATGCACTTCTCCCCCCCCCCCGCCCCCACAATCCATTTCAAAGTACATTGAGTGATTTGTAATAAAGTGACGAGTGACGGGGAAGAATCTGTTAGACTCCCCCTGCAAATTAATATATGCATTTTGGCAGCCTATTTGGGTTCAAAAATCCTGAGTGCAAGCTTTTTATGTGGATAGAATTAGATGGAACATGCTGCCGGCAACTGCTCTCTTGCACCCCTCAGCAAGAGGCAAGAGGAGGAGGAGGAAGAGGAGGAGGAGACCACTGGGGTGCCTCCCATGGCCCAAGAGCCTCAGATTAGGGGGCACAATACTTGCCTTGCTCCGGGCACTAGCAACCCACACTATGCCACTGAGGAGGTTTCACAGGCTGGGCATTCAGCTCAAGACCCCACAAACAGCAGAGGTACAGGAGGGAGTTGCAGCTGTGAGGCAATGCGGAGGCCATTGCCTAAGGAGCACAGTGTTCAGTTAGGTATATAAGGGGTGAGACGATCTTTCAGGTATCCTGAATTCCAAGCTGTACAGGGCTTCATACACAAAATATCTGAGCCTGCTAGCAAATTGTCAGCTTTCTGTGCGTTCCTTTCACAATACAACACATCTCCCACTAGATAGCAGCTCTAAGGATATTTCAATCAACTTCGTTTTCAGAAGAAGAGAAGTTTTTTTTGTGGTTTCTTATTTTGGTCACTCACAACCAGAAATAGCGAAAGGGAGAACTAAGTCATGGTGAGATTGAAATTCTCACCCCCAGGAGTAATAGCCACCACCGTGGCTTGATGAAATGTAAACAAACTAATACCAGTAAATAGCCTCTGAGAACTTTTCCATTCTGTCATGCTTTCTCATTTTAACACACACACACACACACAAATTGAATTTATATACCACCCTATACCCAGCGATCTCAAGACAGTTCACAGAACAAAATCTAAATCTAAATATATGGCAGGAATAGCAATGATAGGGGGTCAGACCAAAAAGGGCATGTGACAAATTGCCTTTAAAAAATGAGTATAATGCCAGAAGTCCCACGGGGTACACAGACAGCCAACCATTCTGTCTGCAACCAGAGAGCCATGAATGCAAACTGGGCTCACAAGCCCCCCCCCGTTGCTTTGCAACCAGGAAGAACCGCAAGAAGGAAGCCTGAGTTTGCTGCCATGTGCAGCCTGTCTGCCAGTGCTCTTCGTTCCACGTTACAACATCCAAGTGGCAACTAAGTCCATCCACACAGAATGAGTTGGAAGGGCCTTTGAAGGTCAGCTGGTCCAAGCCCACCTTAAGGCAGGATAGCCCAAGTGAAGCATCTCTTCTTACCCCTCCTGCACATCTCCCACACGGGGCTTCTTATAGCCCTGAAACAAAAAGCTTATACAGCAGAACATTTTCCCATAGTGGGGCACCAGCAAAAGAGCTGGCAAAGGGTATCTCACTTTTGAGCACTTTTTAAGCTTATGTTGCCGGAAGAATGCCTTACTTAAGCACCTCTCACGTTTGTGACACAGGAAGGAGTCAAGCGTTAGGGGAATTAGCTACTAGCCGTGATGACTATGCTCTGTCTCCACAGACAGAGGAAATAATCAGCCCCATCCAGGGGCACCCCACGAGCGCAGCGAGCGGGGGAGCCGCGCGGCCCCGCCAGCAGCTTCCCCCCTCCCTGCATGCCACCAGATGGACCCGCCCCCGCCCCCACGGGCGGCCGGGTGCTCGTGCGCCACGGGCGGTGCTGCTGCCCGTGCCACTCCCGGGCGGGCTGCGAGCCGGCCGCCCTCACCTCCTGTCCTGCGCCGCTTCAGCGCCATGCCCCTCACCCCCCGCTCACCTGCCCCCCGTCCCGAGGGGCGGCCAGCGTGGGAGGGAGGCGGCCCCAGAGGCGGAGAGGTGCGAAGGTGGCACGGCGGACCTCCCCGCCCCGCACCCCGCACTCTCCCCGGACGCCACCCTCCCCCCCCCACCAGCCCACCACCACCACTACTCCCCGGGGCACAGGGGCGCCGGAGGGATCACCGTGCCATGGCGGCCGATGTGCCTAAGACAGCCCTGGAAATAACAATTCTGAATACCACTAGCTAGAAATTGCAGGAGGGAGAAATATACTCTAGTGCTCGGTCCCTGCTTGCCAGTTCCCCACAGGCATCTGGTTGGCCACTGTGAGAACAGGATTGTGGACCAGGTGGGCCATTGGCCTGATTCAACAGGTTCTCCATATGTTCTTATGGTCATAGTGTTGTAATACTTAAAATCATGAGAACTTCAAATGTAGGGCGAAGGCACCGAGAAGAATCTGGCCTTAACAGTTTAAGGCAGGCACCCCCAAACTTCAGCCCTCCAGATGTTTTGGACTACAACTCCCATCATCCCTGACCACTGATCCTGTTAGCTAGGGATCATGGGAGTTGTAGGCCAAAACATCTGGAGGGCCGCAGTTTGGGGGTGCCTGGTTGAAGGGGAAGTATTAATAAACTCTGTTGCAATCAGTATTTCCCCTGAAAACACATTGTGCAATCGACTTCTCAGCACACCCTGCTCACGCAAAACTCCTTCAACTTTTCTACTATTATTAATATTTATTAAATTTGTATACCACCCTTCATCCAAAGATCACAGGGCAGCTCACCAGATAAAAAAGAATAATGAGCACACAAAATACATAATAAAACAGAAACCAATACCACCACCACCCCAACACATTTCAAAGACCATAGAATGTTAACAGCCCAAGGCCTGGTTGGAGGAAAACGTTTTTGCCTGGCGCCAAAAGATCTGTAATGAAGTGTCTTAGAGGATGATCACATGGAAGCCTTCAATTCCTTCCTGCCACTACAGCTGCTGCCATCACATTCTCCAACTGCATTTCCTGAAAAGGGTGGGTGGGGTGGGATTCAGATTACCCCGCCATGCACTCGAGGAATGGGCTAGTCTTGCCACCAGCTGTCAGTGGGACCTGCAGCCAGGTACATACCCTCCAACATAGCCCAGATGAAAATAGGGACATTTCTCACTCCCCACCCCACAACTAAACCTCCACAATGCCCCATTTTGTGCCCCAATCATAAGAAGGGGGGCTGCCACCCCCACTGCACCAACGGGGACACTGCACACACACCCTCCAACCATCCTGAGAAAACCCCTCAGTCCTGATTTTATCATATTTTATTCTGCGGTAGATTTACAAAAAGAAAAGCACATACCGCTAAGTACATTTCAGAAAGGGGCAAGATTAGACGTGGACACACAAAGCATATGGAATGCATCATCATAACAATAATACAAACCTCCAAGTTTCTCAAACAAGTCATGGTCGAGTTTTACACTCTGGTCACTCAACTCAAGACCCCACAATCAGCAGCAGTCGGGGAAGGAGTTGCAGCTGTGGAGCAAAGTGGACAAAGGGGAAGCCCCACTTTTCCATTTCCTGCCTTGCACTGGTAAACAGGAAGAAAGACACATACCATCCGTCATGGGCATAGCTGGAGGGGAGGTCAGGGGTCAAGGGGAGGCCGCCCTCCTAAATCAAGTAAATTAATAAAAATACTTAACTGACCAATTGCAGCGCCTCACATAAAACCTGCTCCTGCAACATAAAGCCTGGCTACATCCATGCCGTCTGCCTTCCTCTTTTCCAGCGCGCAAAAACAAGTGCAGCAAAGCAGAAACAAGGAAGTGGGCTGTTCAGATACAATATATGAATCAGCTGCTTGTGCAGCAAGATTTGGGCATAATTTTCTATATTTGGGAAACGGAATGGGCAGAAAACAAGTGTTCTGATAATGGGCACTGTGTGTATATCCTTTCGCCTAGGGACAATATGAACAGAAAGAATTGCTGAGTTGAAACATATGGGGCTGAGGGCCTCTCCAGCTTGGAGGGGTTTTTTTGAGGGTCTATCCTGCAACAATGTAAAATTGCACATTTCCATTCTTGCTTTTCCAGCAACAATAAAATTTATTGGGGCATTGTGAAAGGAACAATCAGGAGCTTAAAGTGGAGTCCTGATTATTGCCTTCCTGGGGCAAGGCATGCTCCCATCTTGCCCATCAATTGATTAGAGGTACGAACTACTCAAGGAGGAGAGAGTGGTTTCCATTTGATGTGGGCAAAAGCCCATGCCAGGTTTGAGCACAACGGAGTCCCTCAGTCCCAGCAATGACAAGAGAAGCTCTGCTTTGAAATAGATTCAGATTTTATTTCAAGGTGCATTAAGAAAGCTGGTAGCAAGACAAACAAAAGAAAAGGTTTGTTTAGGGCTGCACCCTGAGTTGTGCCTCCAGAGAGTTTTACTCATCACTCTTTGCAGGTCATTCTAAGCACTCTAGCTAACCAGGAGGCTCTTCATATCGACTTCCTGTTGGAAACATCTGCTTAGCCACATCCTGTAGAACAGGCACATCCAAGTCCCAAGAGACTGCAATCTACTCCCAGAATGAAAAACTGGCAGTGTTCTTTTTTCTTTTATAATATATTTATTAAATTTTTTGAAACAGAGAAAAAAATACACAAATACACAAATAACAACAAAAACAAAAACATAAAGATATATCTTATACCTAATATTTATCCCTCACATTGTAAGTAGACTTCCTCCTATCTCCTCCTCCTGTGTTCCTTGTCTATCATCTTTAGTAATTTCTAAACATCTTGCCAAATCTTATTTACTATAAAACTTACCTAAATATTTAATCTTAACCATTTTTCTTAACTCATATTCAGTTATCTTAAACACTTAACCTTACTCTAAATCTACAGTTTAGCCTCCTAGTTATATCTAATTATCAATCATACAATAGTTTTTTTTAATACAATTTAAACTTCCAATCTTTCTCCACCGCGTCATCCCTCTGGTCACGAAGTTTCCCGGTTATCTCTGCGAGCTCCATATAGTCCATCATTTTCATCTGCCATTCTTCAATCGTTGGTATTTCTTCTGTCTTCCAGTTTTTAGCTATCAAAATTCTAGCTGCTGTTGTGGCATACATAAATAAAGTTCTATCACATTTTGGAATTTCTTGGCCTAGGATGCCCAGTAAAAAGGCTTCTGGTTTCTTTTTAAATGTGTTTTTCAACACCTTCATTTCATTATAAATCTTTTTTTTTTTGGGGGGGGGGAACCCAAAGTTTTTAGGGGGCAGGCCAAAGTTGTGGAGCATTTTTTCAGGTGGTGGGTGCCATAGATCTTATGCTTTGGGGGGGTACGCCATATATTATCTTCAAAACAATAGATGTGCTGCCGCTCTTGCCTCAGACACAGCGCTTAGGCGGGACATTGTCCCTATCTGCTCTGCAGCAGCCGTTTCGGGGAAGCAGAGGACGTGCTGCCAACCTAGCAGTTTTAGCAGTTTGAAAACATGCCTGCGTGCGTAGATAAATAGGTACCGCTGTGTGTGACCAGAAGGCAAATGGCGTTTCTGTATGCTCTGGTTTCCGTCACGGTGTCGCGCTGCACCAGAAACAGTTTAGTCCTGCTGGCCACATGACCCGGAAAGCTGTCTGTGGACAAACACCGGCTCCCTCGGCCTGAAAGCAAGATGAGCACCACAGCCCCATAGTCACCTTTGGTTGGAGACCCAGGGGTCTTTTACCTTTTACCCCACAACTGGCCCATTTTAAGCTGTATATCCTGGATCACTGAATACAATCCCAGCTTCTGTTTGGATCCCAGAATATCCCATTAAGACTACCACCTTGGCATTAGTCAGCAAGGCTGTGTCTGACTCTGCTGATGAGCACCAGACACCTCTGGGAGGCCATGCTGGCCGGGGGGGGGGGAGGCCACGGCCATGGAGGAGAAGGTGACAGCCACAGACCAGGAGGACAGCAAAGGTGTAAAGGAGGAGCGAGCGAGCAAGTGGTCAGGAAAGGGAGGGGTGGGTGTTGGTGGGCATGAGCAATGGGGTGGTGAGATGGTGTGTGGGGTATCCCAATTTGCCCTCTCAAAATGTTGGGGGTATGGATAAAGTCCTGCTGGTTTCACATGATTCAAAATCACATTATAAGGGATTATTATTATTATTATGACCAGAATGTAATCGAAACTAATAAGATTTTGGAATGCAGAAATAAAGAAAATCATGAAACCATCAAATCTAGCATGCGGGGGCCCACTTTATCTAAATTATACAATTTGGCGTTTGAACCATTGGTGTTAATACTTGTATTATACATTAGTATTGTTATAATGAGGCTATTATTGGTCTGTAATTGAAAACTAATACAATTTATTATTATAAAAAAAGAAACATTCATCCTGTTCTGCTTCTTGAAGGCTTTGCCAGCATCAGAAACTGCAGAAACTGGCTGCTGGATTGATCCCAAAAGGAGGCAAAAAGAATAATTATACAAGATAGAATGAGCCCCATAGAAAGTGGAGAGAGAGAAGTTTTTCTCCCTCTCTCGTAACACTAGAACTCGTGGACATTCATGGAAGCTGAACGTTGCAAAATTCAGGGGAAAACAAAGTTCATCTTCATCCAGCACATGGTTAAACTATGGCGCTCTTTCTCCCAGGAGGCAGTGATGATCATCCACTTGGATGTCTTTAAAAGAGGGTGAGAAAGGTTCCTGGGGGAGAGGGCTATTGAGAGCTACTAGCCATGAGGTCTATGCTTTGCCTCCTGAGTTTCTGGAAACTGGGGAAGGGCAGAGAGGTCTTGTGAATTTCCCACAGGCAGAGCCGTGGCTCATCCATGTGAGAACTCTGGTGGCGCGGCGCACCATATGGCGCAGTGGCCTGATCCAGCCAGGCTCTTCTGTTGTTCTTATATTCTTATGAAGTTCAGTTTAATAAACAGTCCTCATGCTGAGTAAGAGGGGAAGGCAGGACCAAGAAAAAGGAAATGATAACCAAGGAGGGAAATGCCACCCATTTTAGTTCTGGCTTGCTCGGTTGGCTTCAAACAAACAACTGCAATAACAATTGCAGGAAATCAGTTACAATTCCAGAAATCCAGAAAATTTAGTAGCAGCTGCTCACAATAGGTCTGTATAAACAAGTTCGGAGTCAGAAATGTGCTAATGAGGCAATTTGCTGGTGAGGGCGAGGAGGAGGAAATTAATAGCTGAAACTAATCACTTTGAAAATTTGTTCCATTGGATACTTGTTCCTGCACTGCAGAACATAGCTGCTCGATTGATTCTGCCAGAAGGTAAAAAGAATTCTACAATATATTGGGGGAGGGAGAAATATTGGGAGGGGAAGAAAGGGAGAGGGTGAGATGGGGAGGGAGACTGGGGAAAGGAGAAGGAGAGGAGGAAGGGGGAGAGGGTTCTGACTGAAGAAAAAACCTTTCTAAAATAATTTAAGCAGTGCTCTTTTTCTAAAAAATATACAGTGGTACCTCGGGTTACATACGCTTCAGGTTACATACTCTGCTAACCCAGAAATAATGCTTCAGGTTAAGAACTTTGCTTCAGGATAAGAACAGAAATCGTGCTCTGGCGGCGCAGCGGAGGCCCCATTAGCTAAAGTGGTGCTTCAGGTTAAGAACAGTTTCAGGTTAAGAACGGACCTCCAGAATGAATTAAGTACATAAACAGAGCCCTGTTTAGGGAAGTTTTTAATCTGTGACATTTTAATGTATTTTAATATTTGTTGGAAGCCGCCCAGAGTGGCTGGGGAAATTATTATTATTATTATTATTATTATTATTATTTATATTATTATTATTTTACACTGTACTCTCATTTTGACTCAAGAAAATCACCAATTTATAGTTGAAATTGGGAAAAATAAATACAGTAACTGGACAGGACAAAGAAGACTTAAAAAAAGGAAACCCAGAGGGGAAAACACAAATCCTCAGACCAAAATTTGTGGTTCTGCCAAAAAAGAAAAAGAAATGAACTGATTACAGTATTAAGGACCACAGAAATTATTGTTATTTTAAATATCCAGAAAAGAAGGGGAATTCAGGTCCTTCCAAAAGGCTTCTTGTATCCAAAAATAAATGGTAAAACAGATGGGGGCCAACAACCAGACATTGACAGATATTTTCAATGGGGTGGAAGAAGAGAGAGAAAATTAGTGAAATAAGAGAAGGGGGAGGAGAACGAGGGTCAAATAAAGCAGGGAGTTTCGCCCCCACCCAAGGGATCTAAGCCAATAGGAAGGGCTGTAAATTTTCTCTCCAAATGACCTGGCAGCCTTTTCTTTTCCTAACGTTCCTTGGGGCAGGGGAGGGGAGAGAGAGAGAAGGAGGGCCACGAAAACAGGTGAAAAAGGATAGGAGGGAGAGATGCACCGTGTCTTGAAGCACGAGGAAACCCCAGACCTCGGGAATCAATGAAGGATTGGGGGGATGGGAGGCTCAGGCTGGGGAAGGGGCGCAGGGCGCATCTAACTCTGCTGCTTCTCCTGCTTCCTCCACCTCTTTCCCAGGAGCATTTAGATCAGGGGTCCCCAAACTACGGACCACGGGCTGGGTGTGGCCCCCCAGCCTTCAGAATCCGGCCTAGACGCATGGGGAGACCTTTTGACAAGCATGGGCTCCCAGCGATGCTGCTTGGCTGCCACATTCTTCGCCGTCACGGACGCCACTGGAGGGTAAAGGGACCAGGGCGGCGGCAGCAGGGTGGAGATTTGGCACTGGCAGCGCCGAGGGGCCTGCACGGAGCCACTGCTGCAGCCAGCTGTCATGTAGCAACTGAAGTCCCTGTACTCCGCCATCTTGGCCGTCAGAAAAAGAAAAGGGAAAAGGAGCAGGGGGGCGCACTTCTGGGTGCATCGAGAGCTGCAGTTGGCTGAGTGCTCCTCACGTGACTCGGCCATAGGAAGAGGGCTGGGCTTTGTTGTTTTAGCAACTGCGTGAGCACTTGAGCGGCCGCCATTGTAAGCAGGCTCAATTTCGGCTTTGTTGCTACTAGCCCCTCTCCGGAGCCATTTCGCCACCAGCCCCTGCCACTCGCAAGACACAGGTAAGCAGCCACTGGGGCTCGTCGGGTGATATGGAGAAGGGGAGAGTCAGTGGGGTGGGATGTGTGCTTTTAAAATGCATCTCTGGCTTAATTCTGTGTGCTCCCTGGTGTTTTTGCATGAACCAGATATTGACCATCTTGTTAGTCAAAAACCGGCCCATACTTCCCATTGAAATACCTATAGGTTTATGTTGATTAAAATCATTCTTCATTTTAAATATTGTATTGTTTTTCCTGTTTCTTTGTGCACTACAAGCACAATACAACCACAAGACTTTGTTGCTTTATTTCTATGTATGCGAACTCTGAGTATTATGAATCAATTATGTTTAATTTAATTTTTAACGTTTAATTAATTTTTTAATTAATTAATTAAATTAATGTTTAATAATTTGAAATGATGTTTAATCTCACTGTAAACATGTGGTACAGTGACAATAAAGTATTTCTATTTCTAATCCCTATGAATGAACTCTGCATTTGCAAACTGCTGGCAACCAGCCAATCAGAAGCGCTGGATTCTGACAGCCAGCCAATGGGGGTTACCAAACTGTGGCCCCTAGCAGCCGGAATTCCTAGCCTGCAGGGGAGCTCTTGCAGCAGGCTGCAAACCTTCAGCTCAGCTCAGCTCAGCCTTTGCAGGTTGACTGAGTGCCCTCCTGCTGTTTAGACAAGTATATTAAAAACCCATTATATAGTTTTGATTACTCAAAATTGTTACATTGTATCCAGGACTGTGTCAAACTGTTTCCTTTTTATCTGACAGCTCAGGGAAAGACACCTAGCTTTAGAAATTCGTATAAAATCAATACTTTGACCAATTCTTTCAGTTCCAACGCCATTTTGATCCTCATGGAAAGGACTATTTTGCCTTTGTCTCCTGCCATGGCCCCAGAAGCAGGAACTCACGTAGGCACCAGGAGTAAAGCATCCCAACATAATCTCCCAAGCGTGAGGGCAGGTACACATCACCCCCACCCAGAGACCACCCAAGGGCAATAATAGACAAGTAGTTAGGCTTGCATAGGATTCAGACAGCCCATCTCCAGACTAACACTAAGGGCAAGGATATGTAAAGAGTTTTATTGTTCTTTCGGTGTCTGGAAACCCAGTGATTGTTGAACTTGTGTAACCCCTTGTATACCCCTCCCCATTTATGACATGTTAGTGATGTAACAATGATGTATCACTGATGCTGTTCACAATTTATTCTGGGAGATGCAGGAAAGTTTTAAAAGTTTATGTCACCCCATGCTCGGGGTTCTTACTCTCATGGGAACCTGTTGTGCAACAATAATGATCTCAGTCTACCGACCGCTGTTTTGCTCCTATAATTGGCTGGAACTTCCTTCTTTTACTGACCGCTCTGACCCATGGGCTCTGTCCTGATGAAGCTGGGCTGTTGAGTAGCCTCTCACCCCCAAATTTTCCTTAACAAATATAATAGGGAATCTAAAAATGGCTATATTGTGGTTCAGGCTTCAGAGAAAAGTGGAAGGGAATATGCAGAAACATGAGCCTCTCTGGATTAAGCCTGCCAAATTTTACGCAGATCCATTCAGAGGTTTTTCTGCCAAACACCTCTATTAAACGAAACAAAACCTGTAACCTTTATTAAAGTTGGTCAGAGCTCACATGGAGTACTGTGTCCATTTTGTGGCACTGCCATTTAAGGAGGATGTTGACAAGCTGGAAGGTGTCCAGAGGGGAGCAACCTTTCCTAATAAGGCTTAGAAACCAAGCTTTTTGAGGAGGAGGAGGAGGAGGAGCTGGGTATGTTTAGCCTGGGAAAGAGGAGACTGGGGGAAGAATACAATAGCCACCTTCACAGTGGCGGAGCAAGTCGATCAGGCGCCTGGGGCAGCACGGGGGCGGAGCATCCAAGGAGTCTGCCTGCCTCCTCCCACTCAGCCACCCTACAGATGAGGGGGAGGCAGTAGGCGGACCGTTTGGGGCAGCATGGAGCCTATAAGCGCCCAAGCCACCAGATTACTCCCAGGAGAGATGTGTGGCTCTGGCGTGCTGCAGACCCTGTGGTGAGTGCTGCCTTCCATTTTGTCACCCCCCTCATTGGTGACACCCGGGGCAGACCGCCCCCACTGCCCCCTTCCCCCGCCCCTGCATTTTCAACTATCTCAAGGGCTGCTCCTTTCACTTTTTCTCAATGCTTTAGTTTCATCAAGTAGATGCAGAAACATTACTATAATCAATTAGACTAAAAAGAAGCAATATTTCATATATGAATTTTCCACCTCTGTAAATTAGTATATGTAAGACCACCTTTAGGGCTTTTTTTTGCGGGGACGACAACTATACTAGTATGGAAGCAAAAGTGCACCTTTTAAAGACTTCAAGAAGAGATAATTTATTTCTCTGCTGTATAATTTTGTCTCCACAGAGAAATCTCGGGACATTGATGTTATGGTGAAAACAGATGTTGTGGTGAAAATATTTGTGGCAAAAGCACAGAATTGATACTTCAGACTCTGAAGAGGCTTTCTTTTCACCTGGATTAAAATAAGGTTACCAGACGTCCCCATTTCCCGGGGACAGTCCCTGGATTTACAAAGCAGTCCCCTGACAAAATCCATCTATTTAGTAGGAAGTTGAAAAGTGTCCCCAGATTCATTGAAAAAAATCTGGTAACCTTAGATTAAAAGCAATCACGAAGACAAAACAGGGAAGTGGAATACATATTAAGTACAGCTTGGCTGGACAAAGTATCTGATTAAAGTACATGATTAAGTGGTACAGTGGACACTCGGGTTGCGAACGTGATCCGTGCGGAAGGCACGTTCGCAACCCGCAGCGCCGCGTCTGCACACACGCGGATTGCGATTTAGCGCTCCTGCACATGTGCAAGCGCTGAAACCCGGAAGTAACCTGTTCTGGTACTTCTGGGTATGGCACGGTGCGCAACCCGTAAACACGCAACCTGAAGCGGCTGTAACCTGAGGTATGGCTGTATTTTAAAAGGGTGTTTTCTCACCACATCACCTAGCCAAACTGTGCCTGAATCTGCAATCCAGTGGTCTGCTTTGAACATATCTCAAGAAATTGCAAAACTCAGTGTAACTAGAGCTGAGTAGCATTTACTGTGAGGTCTGTGGCTCCTCCTGGGAGAAAGAAAAGATGGGTTTCCCTGAAATTGAAAGGATAGAGCCAAAGCTCGCTATGAATCCAGATGCAGCAGAGAATGGGGGAAATTGTGGAAATATAAGTACTGGAAACACCGAAAAAGCAAGAGGCATCAGCTGTCCGAAATGGGGCTGTTGTCTAGATGGTAAGTGAGTTCTGATGAGAAAGGCGTGAATTTGTCTCCACCCACTGTCAGAAAAGTTATGGATTTGCTGCTGGGATGAGAGCTGCAAAATGCAAACCAACTAATCAAATTCCTGAAGACTCTATAGTTTATTCAGTCAGTTAAAAGCAGTTGGAAAAGGATAGGTACATAGACACTCGTGTGAAAATTGATTTGACAAGATTGAGCAGTTGGAGGGGAGAGATACCTTTACACCATGGTAAGCGATACCTCTTTCAAACCATGTTCAGCTCTTCTAAACTATTGAATGTACCCAGCTTTGAATAGTGAGGAAGGCTTCTCAGGCTCTTCTTAGTTCCCATCTCAGATGGAACAATCCTTACTTGCACATTGGCAAACAGTTAATGATTCACACAATGGGTTTTGCTGCCCTCTGTCTTCCTGCATTGCCTATGTGACATTTGGCATGTATCACATTCCATTCAATTCATGCATTCCATTCCACTTTTACACTTAACATCACTGAAGTCCTTACTTTTGTGACCTAGAAACTGGATTACTACTGTGTTCTATGTGGGGCTGCCCTCCAGCCTAGCTGTGAAGCTCCAGATTTTGCAGAATGCCTAGACCTCTGGTGGAGGCAGATGGTTGACAGTACGTGGGTGGCACCTCTGCTAAAATCTTTGCAGCGGATGCACATACATTGCTAAGCCAGGTTCAAGGTCTACATATACAAAGCCCAGAAGAACTTCGGTCCAGGAAACCTTAAGGGCCATCTGAGCCCTTTTATCCCAGCTTCATCACTAAGATCACCCACAGGAGCGCATCTGGTTGTTTCCATGTCTCAGAAGCCCAAGTGATCTCAGCTAGAACTTGGGCATTTAGCGCCACTAGTTCAAAGGCTCTTCCAGCAGAGATACACCAGGCATCTTCACTTTTGACTTCCAGGCATCTCTTGAAGACCTTTTCTTATGCCAACAAGCCTATGCAGCTGTTTAAAATGTTGTTGATCTCCCAGTTATTTTAACGATTTATTTATTTATTTTACTATCTCTACTGGTGATTTTTGTTTTATTGCATAAATATTATTGTGCAGCACCTTGATAGTTTAGAAGATGGTGGCATGTAAATACTTTTTAATAAAATAAGTAACTGGTGACTCACCAGCCATGTGCAGAGGCCTACCAGTTGGATGATTTTGTGGTGGGAGGCAGCAAGCTTTATGATGCCACAGGTGAACTTGGTTCATCTCATGCCCTTCCAACATCCTGCTGACCAAAATCGGGACGTTTCTTTTTTGGTCCGCGGCTGACCTGCACCAGAGCACAGGACCAAAAAAATGGGACATTCTGGGTCCAATCAGAAGCCAGAATTGGCTTCTGCAATTCCAGGATGTCCCGTTTAAATCAGGACTGTTGAGTGCATGACATTTCGGTGTGATGCAAGCTTGAACTCACGCCTTCAATGTAGCTGGACTACCCAAGCCTTGGTAGACTTGGAGCCCCCCCCAGATACTTTGGAGTTTCTAGAAGGACTTGTCCGGCATCTTGCTGCAACCAAGGAAACATTAACACTTTATTTCCCTCTACAGGTTTGTGCAATAAGGGAGAAGAGAAACTCGCTTTTAATGTAAAAAATGCGAGCTTGGTGCTTAATGTCATTCTGATCCTTATCATCATTGGCATCAGCATCAGCACTACTTTATTAGGTAAGTGAAGAACCATTTTGCTATAACTTCTGCCATTTTACGTACAGGCCACCTGCTCTCACAAATCTCCTCTCCTTGGCAGCTAGAATAGCTTTATTGGTATTCAACTGAGGTAGCCTGGAAGGAGTTGTGGATGGGGGCCCACATTCAGTCAAGGTAGCCTTCGTGTACTGCAATAATAGACCAATATGCACACAGTGATGGTTAAATTTTGAGTAATTTAAACAGCCTGCTGCAATCTGGTGCCCTTATTGCAAGAGCAGCTGGTGTGATGGGATGTTGCTGGCCTCCTGGCAGCAGCATTGGCGTTGCTTACTGGGTGAGTGTGGGGTGACTTGAAACCCCCCCCAGCAAGGGTGCCAGAATTGCTCCACCAGCACCCACACTGCCCCAACCTTGCTGCCACCCTGAACTAGCAAAGTAAGCAGTACTGATGCCCCTGTCTATAGGCCTTCCTGCCATTTTGGATTGTATATCCCCATGGAAATATGATGGCCCATGGTCAGGGATGATGGGAGTTGTAGTCCAACATCATCTGGAGCATCTTGCAGAAGTGGCTTGTTTTGAAAGGATTCCAGCACCAGATGACAAGGCTTGTACAGATGTGTGCATTCACAAGTACATAGAACAAGGGTGGGGAAACTGTAGCCCTACTGATTTGGCTGGACTACAACTTCCATCAGTTGTCACCATTGACTATGCTCTGCAGGGCTGATGGGAGATGGAGTCCAACAACGTCAGAAGACCTCTGGTTCCTCATCCCTAGTATAGGCAATGCAGGATATTAGTATCAGATTCTGAAACTGATTTAAAAGAGACCCACACCTTCAGAACCCACACCCGCACTTTCAAAGATGTCTGAGATTGCCCCAAAACTGTGACTGCCTCACTGCTCATCTTCCTGTCCAGAATACATGGAGGAAATGTGTTTGACTTCCAGCAACCATCTCATGCTGGCTATTCAAACACATGGTAGTTTCTTGAACAGTAGTGATAACTCTTCAAACTACAGCACTCTTCACAGTAAGGCAATACCTTCATAGTCAACAAACTTTCAAGTTGTGTGGAGTTTTGATTTATTTTCCAGTGGACCAACATTGCTGCCTTTGCATTTTGTGTATCTTGAGACCATCTGTCATGGAAGTTTGAAAGGGCAGACCAGTAAGGAAGCTGGACAAGGACTTTTTTATAAGGACAAATACTAGTAATATTTATTTGTGCAGCTGAAGCCATTACAAAACAAAATCTAAACAAGAGCAACAGCCACAGGAAATGTCTGACCTCATGGCACATATAACTAAATCCAGTGCCACCTAGTGACTAAATTGCATATTCTAATTAAAAGCTCATCTCAGGGAGAGTCAACTGGACCCTAGCTGTGTATTTCCTAGATAGTCAATTGAGCAGTTCAAAAGCACGTCACAGTGCAAGTAGATAAATAGGTACCGCTCTGGTGGGAAGGTAAACGGCATTTCCATGTGCTGCTCTGGTTCACCAGAAGCAGCATAGTCATGCTGGCCACATGACCCGGAAAAAACTGTCTGTGGACAAACATCGGCTCCCTCGGCCAGTAAAGCGAGATGAGCGCCGCAACCCCAGAGTCATTTGTGACTGGACTTAACTGTTGGGGTTCTTTACCTTTTTATATATGGATGAACCACAAGAGAAGCTGCTCCATGTCCTGCAACCTCCTGAGTTTGTGGACAGAGAAGGGATTTCTGCCCTCCTTCCTACCCTCATTTCCTCACCCTTATCCAGCCCCACCTGGAGATGATGGGGGTTGAGCGGAGACCTCCTGCACACAGTTTTTGTGTGCGGTGCAGGGGCGTACCCAGGATCAAAACTAGGGGGGGGGGCAAGCCATGGTCGTTCAGGTTGTGACATTTCAGCACGGAAAGGCGAATGAAACCAAAATTTTAGGAAAATTATATATAATTATAGCAGTGCTTTATTACGGTAGTTATTACAATTATTTGCTTGAATTTTTTTTTTTTTTATTCTAGTTACATGTCTTATACCAGGGGTGGCCAACTCCCAAGAGACTGTGATCTACTTTCAGCAGTGATCTACCCCCGTTTTTTGGGGTTCAGCTCAAAGTTGTTGACCTTTTTGGGGATGAGGAATGCCCCGTTTTTTAGGGGTTCAGTTCGTTTTTAGATTACTGACCATATTATGTAAACAGCAAACAAAAACAGCTTCAAAAAACAGAAAAACTCCCCCCCCAAACAGAAAGCCCCCAAATGGCTGAAAAACTCAGTTTCCTAGGATCCTCAGCCATCGCAACTCACCATGCAAGGGAACTGTTTCCAAAGCTCCTTTGCAACGATCAGCCGGCGCAACACACACACACACACACGCAGTGGCCGGCTGCCGGTCGGCAGAGCTCAATTGTTATTTAGATTTTGGGAGGGGGAGAAAGACCGGTAGTTGAGCTTTTTAGGAGAGCTTTTTTTCCTTTTAGGCTGCGCCCTCCTGCCCCCCCCTTCGGTACGCCCATGGTGCGGTGTATTTGCAATTGTGCTGTTATACTATATTTTTATGCAATTGTTCTTAAGATGCTTGAGATGTGTTCCCATTTTCTTTGTTGCAATCTGCTTTGTGCATGATTCCTTTTGTGGAAAGGCAGCACACAGATAAAATGTTGATGAGTGGAGTATGTTGCCTGACCTTTATTTTGGGTAGGACTATTTATAAGCTATAGATAGTGATCTGTCTCACTTTCTGATATCTTTCTAGTCAGAAGTACAGTATTGACAGCCACCCTACCTTCTCCTTCCACTCCAACTGAGTGCTGTCCAGACGGCTGGATTGGCTACAAAAGGAAATGCTACTATTTTTCGGACAGTAACAGAACCTGGAACTCTAGCCAGAATTACTGTGCCTCTGTCAATGCCTCTTTGGTTGTGATTGACTCCCAAGAAGAGATGGTGAGTGGAATGATACGGAGCAGAGTCTTCAGCCACAAATAGAGTTGATTCTCTACTTGGATGAGGGTTGAAAATGTATTCACACTTCTTTTCTTTATTAAGGGCTTCTTGAGACGGTACAAAGGACCTGGTGACCACTGGATTGGTCTCCAAAGGATTGATGACAAGGAGCCTTGGAGATGGGTTGATGGCACCATTTTCAATAGCTGGTGAGCATCCACAATGAAAATGTGTAATAAACAAGTCCCTTAACACAGCGTGACAGTTAAAATAGTTCGAGTCAAAAGGTCAAGGGAATGCTTGCCCAAACAGGTGTGTTTTGAGGGGCCACATATGCAGTGCTTTTTAATATAGAAAATAAGGTGTCAATATTCACCATGAAGTTCTTACAGCAAGTGCCACACTTTTAACATTTGGAAAGGGGAAAAAGGGTGCTGGTACTGAATACCTTTGAGTACCCTCTGAAAAAGCACTACATATATTTCACAAGGGCTGCAAAGCTCCTGGTCCTAGCCTAGTGGCATGCAGTCAATGGACTAGGCACAGGGGTCAGCAAACCTTTTCAGCAGGTGGCTGGTCCACTGTCCCTCAGAGCTTGTGGGGGGCTGGACTGTATTTTTTTTGGAGGGTGGGGATGAACAAATTCCTATGCCCCACAAATAACCCAGAGATGCATCTCTATATATAAAAATGTTCCCATTGCGTGCGCGTCAGAGACTAACATGCTGCGTAACCACTGGACCAAATCGCATCAAGTTAGGACAAAGCGTAACATGACCATCAAGGAAGGATTTGGCATCATAAAAATTCAAAAAACACACACCTGTCATGCCTAAAATATAGAATAAACGCAAAATAATTGGCATGTCTATTATACCTCAGCAGCAAAAGGAATGAAGACTCCAACAGCATCCAATAGAAAGGTGGATGGCCCGTTGACATCATCAGTCCTGCGCCGACAAATAATGCCCCGTCCACCATTTTATAACTGCCATCTGTAAGCACCCGAGGACTTTCTGACAGAAACCGCTCAGTGGAAATGTGGAAAAAACACGGAGCAGGAGGCAGGGCGGTTGGGGAAGGGATGGGGGAGGGGGGGGAATGCAGGAGCGAAAGAAGCCCAAGGTTGCCTCAGAGGTCACACTGAGTAAGACCTGCTCTGAGGGGATTTTGTCACTGGGGTGCGTAATTTTGGGACTGGGGTGGGGGAGAATGCTCTTTTTAATGGCGTAGAGCATGGGGCCAGTTAATTGTGAGGAGGGGGTCTTTGTGTGTGTGGGGGGTGCGCTTTTACAGTAAAAAAAACCACAGCAAGGCCCGCAGTAGGCCTCCATAAGGTGCCCAGTGCCCTCACTTAAAATGGCCGCCGCACACTCACAGGCATTATAAAAGTTCCAGAGTGCCCTCACCTAAAATGGCCGCCGCAGTGTCGCATGTGCCCACACACTCCCAAGTGATCAGTTCCATAGTGTAAATCCAAACAAAAACGTCCAGCCCCCAAAGAAATCGCCTGGATGCAAGTTGAGAAATACAGGCTCTCAAGCAGGGGTAGGCAACCTCAGGCCCGTGAGCCGGATGCGGCCCAATTGCCTTCTCAATCCGGTCCACGGACGGTTCGGGAATCGGTGTGTTTTTACATGAGTAGAATGTGTCCTTTTATTTAAAATGCATCTCTGGGTTATTTGTGGGGCCTGCCTGGTGTTTTTACATGAGTAGAATGTGTTCTTTTATGTAAAATGCATCTCTGGGTTATTTGTGGGGCATAGGAATTAGTTCATTTCCCCCCCAAAAAATATAGTCCGGCCCACCACATGGTCTGAGGGAAAGTGGACCGGCCCACGGCTGAAAAAGGTTGCTGACCCCTGCTCTAAAGGGACAGGGAAGAATGAAAACAGGAGCTTCCAGAATACTCTCGGGGTCAGGAGAATTTTAAAAAGCAAAAAAAACCCACAGCAATGCGTGGCTGGGCCAGCTACTTTTAAATAAAATGACACATTCTACTCATGTAAAAACATGCTGATTCCCGGACCATCCGCGGGCTGGATTTAGAAGGTGATTGGGCCAGATCTGGTCCCCGGGCATGGGCGTACCGAGGCAGGGGCAGGAGGGGGCAGCTGCCCCCCTCTAGAAGCAAGCTGCCCCCCCCAGAAGCAAAAATGATCAGTCCTCTCCTGGGTCTGCTTAGACTGCTTGATAAGAAGCAGGCTACTCTGTGACCTATTAACGCCTAATCCCAGTTGATGGCCCTGGTCGCTAAAACTGACTCCTGCCCCTCCCCCTCGCCCCCACCCTCCATGGTTGTATGATCTCTGGAAGGGAAGACGGAGCTTTCTCTGTGCTGCTGTTTTGATCCACAGCAATCTTTTTGTGAGTGACTTTACCCCCTTATCCATTGCCTTTAACCCCCCCCCACCGCCTTTTTTTAACCCCTAAGAAAAGTGTTTGGATGATTTTTCAAATCTAAATTAAAACTAAACAAAGTCTACCTAACTGGTAGTAAACAAACACACATGGTTCGGTGTGCTTGTGTGTTGATGTACTTTCTATTGCTGGATTGATGACTGGAGTATAAATACAGGTGGGTAGCCGTGTTCAGGGGCGTCGTAGGGTGGGGGCGGTGGGGGCGGGCCGCCCCTCGTGCCGCCCCTAGGCGGGTGTGTGCGGTGCTGCTGCTCCCGGGGTGACGGAGGGAGCGGCGGCGCGTCCCACCACTCCCATGCGCCGCCGCTCCCTCCGTCACCCCGGGAGCAGCAGCGCTGCACGGACGAGGCTCCCGAAGTGGCGGCCCGGCATACCCCAGGGGCGGGGGCGTCGCTGCGCGCGCGTGCGTCATGACGCACACGCAGCGATGCCCCGCCCCCGGGGATGCCGGGCCGCCGCTTTCCGGAGCCTCGGTGGGCTGCAAAGAGCCCCGAAGCCGCAGCCTGGCAGCCCTTTGCGCTATGGCTGCGGCTTCGGGGCTCTTTGTAGCCCGACGATGTCCCCAAGCCCCCGCCCGGCATACCCCAGGGGCGGGGGCGTCGCTGCGCGCGCGTGCGTCATGACGCACACGCAGCGATGCCCCGCCCCGGGGATGCCGGGCCGTCGCCGCGCGTGCGTGCGTCATGACGTCATGACGCACGCACGCGCCGCGATGCCCCGCCCCCCAGGGGTGCCTCTTGGCTTCCCGCCCCGGGCAGCCAAGGGGCTAGGAACGCCCCTGCTGTGTTGGTCTGCCATAGTCAAAACAAAATAAAATAAAAAATCCTTCCAGTAGCACCTTAGAGACCAACTAAGTTTGTTCTTGGTATGAGCTTTTGTGTGCATGCACACTTCTTCAGATACACTGAAACAGAAGTCAACAGACCCTTATAGTATGCTACTGGAAGGATTTTTTTTGTTTTTTATTTTGTTAGTGTTAGTGTTCTGATATGCTGCTGCATGGAAGAGGTGTGAGTTGCTATGTCTCCTTGCTTTCAGATTCTTATAAAGTAGTTGAGAAGTAAAGGAATATATGAAGAGATGCCAACTTATGTGACCAACATATGTGCATACTGCACCTGTGAAACTTATATTATGGTTCCTAGCAATTTCACTGCTTGAGTTCTCAAATTGTCAAAACCTCATAGGAAAAGCCTGTGTGAATAAATTGGCCCATAAAATCTATGTGTAAGATTGGTTTAATTATCCTAACAGGAGTTATAATTTTTTTACTGTTTAATATTTTGTTTTGAGGTGGAATGTGCTGCTGTTTGTGAGACCAAAAGTATTTTTTGGGGTGGGTAGGGGCCTGCTTTAAATAAGAGTTACCTTAAAAGGCTAACAAATTTAGTATGGTGCAAGCCAGTGGTGTCCAAACTTTTTTCAAAGAGGGCCAGATTTGATGAAGTGAAGGGCCGTGAGGGCTGACCAAAGGGCCGACCAAAGTTGTTAACCTTTTCTAGGGTTGAAGTTGTTGAGGTTTTTAAAGGATTTTACCCCAGGAAATAAACTGCCACAGGGGCCGGATTAAACCAACTGGTGGGCCAAAGAATTTTTTTTTTTTTTAATAAGAATTTATTGACATTTTCAAAACAAAACATACACCCACACCCACACCTACAAATATAAAACAAATACAAATATTGCCATGATTCTTCTTCTTATTCATATACATAAAGAAAATTTCTATTTCTAAATCTTGACAGTTGACTTCCCCTGCCTTTTCACCTTCGGTTTTATATCCATAATCTACTTTAATAACAACGTCTCTCTAAAAATTAATTTCATTTAAAAAAAAAACAATCTTCTTAATCTATAATAGCTGATAATAAACAATCATCTTAATCTTTAATAACTAATGATAGCTAATAATAACTAATAATAAACAATCATCTTATTCTGTAATAATTAATAATAAATCCTTAAATCTTAACAAATTATTCTTATAACAGATCTATACTAACTTCTTCTATCCCTTATACTGCTGCTAATAACATAAAATTCCAAATATCCCTTTTCTTATTAAAAAAAAACAAAATAAAACTTACAGTCTTCACCCTCCGATTTCAGATTACCATAACAGACCATTTAGATTTTACACTTAATAATTCACCCTACTCCCCCTCTGTCCATTGTCCATTTCCATCTATCACCGGAACCAATCTTCCAATTTTCCTCTTTTCTTATCCATCCACAGATCCAGACACAGTTCCCAACAGAACCTTGCATCGAGCATCAGGGTACACATCTCATCTTCTTTCGGCTTCTCCGCTTCAATGTTGCATTCTTCTTCTATTTGTAAAAATCTTGATTCTTTGTCCCTTGCTCCCGAGCTCACACCTCGGGGGCTGGATATAACAGTTCTTACCGTCCCGGGGCTGCCACCCCCATAGGACGTATATTTTTCCCGGAGTCGCCCTGTCATTTCTCTCCATCCTTCATACATCCCTTTCAGCTCTTTGCTAAGGTTTTCTTCCATGGTATCAAAAACTTGGAAAGCCTCCTCTGTGGGAAGTAAATTTTTTTCATGTCCCCACTCAAGACCTTCAATTTCCGATTAAGCAGTTCCAGCTTCAAGATAGTAAGCCTTTGTTCATCCGTTAGTCCAGAGTTCAAAACAAGTTCAAAAACAAAGTCCAACATGTTGAGAGAGGGATGGGTATCAAATTTCAGTTTCTATTTCTATGTTCTCCCTTTTGTACCAGTAGTTTTCCACTTCAACTCAAACTTTTCGCAGCCATTTTCCCTGAAACCAGGGCGCAAAGACCAAAATTTTAAAAGGGATATTTTCCACAAACTTGCTCCCCAAGGGAGATCTAAAGAGTCTCACTTGTCAAAGTTCAAATACTTTGTAACCATTTCTGTAACAGCAGCCTCTTAGACTGGTTATTTTCTTTCCCCCGAAGGGAGGGAGGCAGGCTTCCTTTCCAAACGTCCCCCGGATCGTTAAAAGAACACAAAAAGTAGTCCAATCAATACTCACGACCACCGGGTTTCTTTAGTTCCGAACATAACAGGTAGAACTTTGACGCTCGTCGCGGGGGTGACCGCCGCTTTGCGTCCCGGTTGGGGCATGTCCCCTATAGCCCGGCTCCGTTGTCCCTTCACCCCCACTCCCCCTTTACAGGGGGAGCGAGGGAAGGGTTCAGAGCCATAGTGGGCACAGCCGGGGAGCCCGGGGTGCGGGACGCTCTTCCCGCACCCCACCGGAGCCCCGCTTTGCGGTAGCGGGGCTCCAACCCCCGGGACGGACTGGGTCGCCTCGCAGCCGAGGCAACCCACGACCGCTCCGCGATGGCGTCGCCGCCAACTGGTGGGCCGAATTAGGTCCCCGAAATGGACTTTGGACATGCCTGGCTGAAATTTCAATTCAGTGGAGCTGAATAAATAAATAAATAAAACCTCCCCTCCAGTAGTTTCAAGCACTACTACAGGCTCCACATAATATCTGTACTGCATTGTTTACTGTGACAGCACCTGCACTTTGGAACTCCCTGCCTATTGCAGCAAAGCACGTGCCTTTGCTAGACTCTTTTCGGGCACCTGCTAAAAGCATTCTTCCTTAGGCAAGCATACCTAGATGCTTAGGAAGTTGAAGTAATCTTAATCTTCATATTTTTAAATCAATTATTTCAGAAGGTCTAGTCCCTAAAAAAAGCTCAACAACTAAAAATGAACTAAAAAGGAACCTAAAAAACGGGGCATTCCTCATCCCCAAAAAGGTCAACAACTTTGAGCTGATCCCCAAAAAACGGGGGTAGATCACTGCCAGATTTTAATTCTGAAAGTAGATCACAGTCTCTTGGGAGTTGGCCACCCCTGGTATAAGACATGTAACTAGAATAAAAATTTAAAAAAAATTCAAGCAAATAATTGTAATAACTACCGTAATAAAGCACTGCTATAATTATATATAATTTTCCTAAAATTTTGGTTTCATTCGCCTTTCCGTGCTGAAATGTCACAACCTGAACGACCATGGCTTGCCCCCCCCTAGTTTTGATCCTGGGTACGCCCCTGCTGGGCCGTACATGGACTAGGGGGACTAGGCTAGTCCCCTAAATGTTCCCAGTAAATAGAATCATAGAATCATAGAGTTGGAAGAGACCACAAGGGCCATCCAGTCCAACCCCCTGCCAAGCAGGAAACACCATCAAAGCATTCCTGACAGATGGCTGTCAAGCCTCTGCTTAAAGACCTCCAAAGAAGGAGACTCCACCACACTCCTTGGCAGCAAATTCCACTGTCGACAGCTCTTACTGTCAGGAAGTTCTTCCTAATGTTTAGGTGGAATCTTCTTTCTTGTAGTTTGAATCCATTGCCCCGTGTCCGCTTCTCTGGAGCAGCAGAAAACAACCTTTCACCCTCCTCTATATGACATCCTTTGATATATTTGAACATGGAAGGAGACTCCACCACACTCCTTGGCAGCAAATTCCACTGTCGGACAGCTCTTACTGTCAGGAAGTTCTTCCTAATATGCAATAAGAGTATTGCAGTATTAAAACCTGGCACCTCCTTCCCAACCCCACAAAGCTTTTGCCTGGCTTTTGAGAGGGAGGTGTGAGGGAGGTGTGATGCTCATGCTGGACATCTCAGTGTCACAACATCACTTACAAGATATTCCCCACCCCCACCCCAAACGCAAGCCCTAACTGTTCCCCTATAAAAAAAATTCACTACACGCCACTGTCATAGTCACACCTGTAATTTCACAATTGTTACTAGTAGCCTGCCTGAAGGTTGAGGAACTGACCAGAAGCCTTCTCGCTTATTATACACAGAGCTCTGCCTTGTGGTGAGCAGCACACACAGAAGTTCATTTTCAGTCACAGTGCAGCGAGAGTTTGATGTTTCCTTTCTAGGCCAGATTCTAAAGAAAATATTTTGGTGGAAAAGCTGCTTAGAAATATGAATATTTGTATTATATGAATATGAATGCAATTGTCTTCTTCAGGTGAAAATTTGCTTCCAGGCCTTCCTGCAACTATGCTTGGCGTTTCTTCCGTTGCTTGGTCTTATGCTAGTTCCCAGGGATAATTCTATGGATATTTTCTATGGATTGCGGTTAATGGGTTGAGGTTGGATTCCAACAACACCGAAGTACAGATTCTGGGGGACAGGGGACGGGCATGTTTTGGGGATTCCCTGGTCCTGAATGGAGTAACTGTGCCCCTAAAGAACCAGCTGTGCAGCCTTGGGGTCATCTTGGACTCACAGCTGTCCATGGAGGCGCAGGCCAATTCTGCTGGCTCCATCTGGTACACAGGCTGAGACCCTACCTGCCTGTGCACTGTCTCACCAGAGTGCTGCATGCTCTAGTTATCTCCCGCTTGGACTGCTGTAATGCGCTCTACGTGGGGCTACCTTTGAAGGTGACTCAGAAACTACAACTGCCGGTAATCCAGAATGCTGCTGCCAGACTAGGGACTGGAAGTGGTCACCAGGACCATATATAACGCCAGTCCTAAATTATCTACATTGGCTCCCAGTATGGTTCTGAGCACAATTCAAAGTGTTGGTGCTGACTAGGGGTGCCAACTTGAATAAAATATTTGGGGTAGGGCAAGTAAGCCCTGCTTCATATAACTGATCACAAGATGCAGCACATGCATTCCATTTGAGTGGCAATGTCCATTAACTTGGGGGGTAGCCTCCTCAAATATTTTATCGGGGGGCTGAAGAGATCTTGGCACCTAGGAGTTGGTTCCTATGATGCTAAGCTTTAAAGTTCTAAATGGTCTTGGCGGTGTATACCTGAAGGAGCATCTCCATCCCCATCGCTCAGCCCAGACACTGAGGTCTGGCTCTGAGGGCCTTCTGGCAGTTCCTTCACTCTGAGAAGCGAAGTAACAGGGAACCAGGCAGAGGGCCTTCTCGCCCTGCAGAAGGCCCTCCCATCAGATTTCAAGGAGATAAAGAACTGTACAGCCTTTAGAAGACTTCTGAAGGCAGCCTCGTATTGGGAGTTTTTAATATTTGATGTTTCATTATGTTTTCAATATTTTGTGGGAGCTGGCCAGAGTGGCTGGAACAACCCAGTCAGATGGGTGGCATATAAATAATGAAGCTATTGTTATTATTTTTTCAACATATGTTCTGTTTGAAATTTTAGGTTTGAAATTCGGGGAAATGGAGTATCTGCTTACATAAACCATCAAGGTGTTGCCAGCTCCAGCGGCCGAAGTGAAGAACCTTGGATCTGCAGCAAACCAGTTCACATATGACAAAGGGCACTGGGTGTGCAATGAGCAGACTTCTAATGCCTACAGATTGTGGGAATGTTAAGGGATGTGGGGGAGGATATATTGTTTAAGATATCCTGTCCCAACTTGTGTTTACAAGTTCTATAATATCTGCAGAGTTAACATTCCCTTTTTAGCACACACACAGCGGATAGCTTGCACAGACTCGCTAGAGTCATTAGAAATATTATCCTGGTGTCTTCCCCTTTTAATCCCTCTTTTAATAAGACACTACACAGTCTTCAGTAAAGTATAAAACGTTTACTCACAAGAAATCATCTGTTCACACAAAGGATCCCAGAGGCAGACTTAAAAGTTACTAAACATGTGGTGACTATCTCCTTATGGGAGAAAGTCCCCCTTTTCTTCTCTTGGCCTAGAGCCAAGGGTGCATCTTAGTAATGCTGCTGTTAAGATGGCAATGAGAGAGAGAAGACTGAAGAGACAAAATGGAGGCCCGGCCTGTGGTTCTTCAAGGAGAGGCCGCACCCATCTCAAGTTACATACAAGGAAGTTTTGTCTCAGTCCAGGAAGGCAGGAAGTTCCGGCTGGAGGACTGAGACAACTTTTATGTATACTCTAGCAAAAGTTGTGTTTGACTGCTCCTGTCCTTTTTACATCCCACACAGATCACACTCAATGAGGTACGCATAATGTACTGCCCCCCTGTAGCTTCCACAACAGAAGAGAGAGATTGGGCTACCCGCCCCAACTATTAAATCTGTGAATGCTACGGGAGGGGGGGAATCTGGATTTTATTGGGGTGTTCCTGATTTAGTGTTTGGTGAAGATTTGCATTTTCTGGAGCAATTTATCCTTTCCTTCAGAAGAGAGAGCACAGGAGGATTGTGCTGCTTTTGTAATATTATGCTGATTGATTAAAGAGGGCTGAGAAGCTATGAGTAGTTTAACACGCAATCCTTCTTCCCTGGGAACTCTGGGCATTGCAGCTCAGTAACGAAAATAGGGTCTCATCATAAATCTCAGCAACCCTAACTACATTTTCTAGTTACAGGTAGGTAGCCGTGTTGGTCTGCCATAGTCAAAACAAAATAAAATAAAAAATTCCTTCCAGTAGCACCTTAGAGACCAACTAAGTTAGTTCTTGGTATGAGCTTTCGTGTGCATGCACACTTCTTTGGGGGAAGCCAGGACTGCTAAAGTGGTATAGCAGGCCTTTAAATGTATGGGAGATGTGGATGGACAATGGAATTTGGAAGGAGGCGCTTCTGTGCCAGCGGCTGCTGACAGCGGGGTTGGATGCCTGTGTGGCTCCTTGCTATTCTCTTTCTTTCTCAATTTCCTCAAAGGAAATAATAAAATGATCCTGGAGGGAGCGGGACTCTGAGCCAAAAAGAAAAGGGAAAGGGGTGGGGAGAGAGAAAGGCAGTGTTGGCATTAAGCTAAACAGTTCGCAGCATAGACACTGGCAGAGAGGAAAGGAATCCTCGCTTTTCAGAGTCTGATCTTGGCTGAGCGCCCCCCCCCCCATTTCTGGCAAGGGATGAGGTCAGTCTCCATCCTGCAACTTTTGGAAATAACTTGCAGGACGCGCTTCCGTCACACGCACTCTCTCTCTCTCTCTCTCTCTCACACACACACACACGAACACACACTCACACACGAACCACCTCCCAGCAGCGTAGGGAGCCGCTTTGCCGCCTGGGGCAGCAAACGTAGGGGCACCCCCATGGGGGCGGGTCGCCGCTCCCTAGCGTGCGTGCGCGCCCTGACGTCACAACGTGCGCACAGCATCCAAGGTGGACTGCGCATGTGCGGACATACGCACGCAGTCCACCCAAGATGGCGAGCGTGAGCAGCCAGCACCCCTTCTGTCCGGTGCCACGGCAAGTTTTAAGGCTGCAGCGCACGAACAACAAACTTGCCGCACGCGCGCCGGCGCCGATCTTGGGGGCGGGGCCTGCCCCGAGAATGTCACACCCTGGGCGGTGCGCTGGGCGGCCCGCCCCCTATGCCCCCTTGCTCCGCCCCTGCCACCTCCCCCAGCGGCTGGCCGCCCGCCCGTGTCTGGATCCCTTTAAGAGGCTACACTTGAAAAGAACCAAAAATGCTCACAGGCAGGCTGCTCTCTAGTCCTTAGGGGAGTCTGTGAGCGTGATAGGTAAAGGATTGCCTGCGGCTGGAGGTTTGAAAGAAACAGGCAAGACCAAGGCAAAACGTAAAGCAAAGTGGCTAAGAAGCCTGACCTTTATTTGTAAAAGCAAAACTGCTATAGCAGGGTCCGCACTCCTCTTGCAAAGAGATGAGTCGAACCCCTCCCAGAAGGTGCTCCCAACTTTTATTAGTTCTCCCACTTTCCAGTCCCCCCTCCCATCTTTCATCATCACTATGTCATCTCTACATCATCAGAGGGGAGGTACGTGGGCAGTACCTGGGTATCAGGTAGCCATCCTTCCTGCCTTTTACCCATCACCTGACACCCAATAATACAAGAAAATAAAACTATTTACACTTCCTGACCCAAATGGTCAAGTTGATTATGATCCTCTTTGTTCTCTGGAGTCAGAATCCATACCTGGGCTGCCTTTCTTTTTGATAGCTACCTGTCTGGCACTTGAGTTGTCACCCCTGGGGTGAGGTGTTTCCTGCCTACATGACTCTACACTTTTTAGTAAATGGCTGTCTAGAGTCTCCTTCTTCTTGTTCCAAATGACTCATGGAGATGGAAGGAGCAGCTGCTTTTTTACACTTCCTAAGGCTCTGCACAGTGTATTTTATACAGTGTATTTTATAGATAGGACGCAAAATGTAAAGGCATACTAGAACCCAAAATGCCACTGTGGACCTCTCCAATAGATGTAATAACAATCAAAAAAGTAAATATGGAGGAAGGAAGAGCCACATACCAGACATTATTGGAAGAAAGACATAATGAATTATATTTGAAAAAAATATGAAGAAATTAAAGAACATCTCACCGATTGGCTACAATATTTTCAATTATACCAAAGATTTACAATAGATAAGAAAATAGGTCTGGCAAAAGAAAAATCAAAATTTGAAAAAGAATATTTACAATTAGCTAAGACAACCAGAAAAATAAGAGGACAAACGAAACAATCAGTATGGAAAGAATGGAGGTTATTTAAAGAATACTTAGAGAGTAATGGGTTAAAAGAAATCCTAAAGGCAGATATCGACTGAACCTTTAAATGAATGAATGGAAAGAAATAATAATAAGAAAAATTGATAAACAAATGAAATATATAACTGTACAGTATATTATTACAATAATACAGAATGCAATGAGAATAATTGGAAGTTTAAGAATAGACGAAGATTTATTGGAATAGTAGTTATATGTACATTTCTACAAAAAGGTATAAAATGTATATGATGTATTTGTAGTTGTATTTGTATGTATGTTTTTGATTTTAACCAATAAAGAATTTAATTTCAAAAACAAAAACAAACAAAAACAAAGTGCAAGTAGATAAATAGGTACTGCTCCGGTGGGAAGGTAAAAGGCGTTTCTGTGCGCTGCTCTGGTTCGCCAGAAGCGGCTTTGTCATGCTGGCCACATGTCCCAGAAGCTGTACGCCAGCTCCCTAGGCCAGTAAAGCGAGATGAGCGCCGCAACCCCAGAGTCGTCTGCGACTGACTGAACCTAATGGTCAGGGGTCCCTTTACCTTTTTAGACAGGATACAATTACTTCTAGGTTAGACACATAGTAACATTGTAACCCGCTGGAATGACATTTCATTCACAAATGCAGGGGACACATTTCTTTTGGCTGCTGTACCAGAGTTATATACTCTAGATGGTGCTGTTTGACAACATTCTTTGGCTGGAGCTTGACAAGTCATTGAAACACAGACAATTCTATTTATTTTTTTTGCACATAATTTTTATTAAGTTTTCTCATAATTCTACTTTAAACAAAAAAAGTACAACATTTATGAATTATATATGTATACAAAAATTATATCTCACATACACAAAAGAATACTCTTATGCTAATATCCTGTAGAGAACTTGTACAGTTTGTTAAAAAAAAGAAAAGAAAAAAAGAAAACCCACTTCCCCCCTTCTGCTTCCCCCTGTTCTTCTTCTGTTTTCCTTTGCCACCTGTATCCACGGATATATGCTTCTTTATTATGATTATCATCTGTCACATATTTTCAATCTGTTCCCATATTGTAAAGCCACTCCTTCAAATTTATCTTATATTATTAATAAAACATTAACTTATATTGTCCAGAAAAAAACAGCTTTGTTATAAATATAACAGAACTAAATCATGTATTCATATTCCATTTGTATCTTTTCTCTCTTAATATTGTTTTATAACTTCTTTGATTTCCCAATAAAGAATTTTTTTGAATAACTATGAGACTTGCATTTTCCTTTCATTTTCTATATTCCATATAACTTATTCAAATACACCCTAAATTTGTCCCATTCTTTTCCAAAAGTTTCACCTCCTTGTTGCCTAATCTTTGATGTTAGTTTTGCTATATCCATATATTCGACCATCTTTTGCCTCCATTCCTCTATGGTAGGAGTCTGTTGCTGTCTCCAAACTTGGGCCAGCAAAATTCTCGCTCCTGTTGTTGCATAAAGAAATGTTCTCACATCATTTTTCTCGATGTCTTCTCCTACCATTCCTAACAGGAATGCTTCAGGTATTTTTTTAAAGTTATATCTGTAGATCTTTTTTAGTTCATTGTATACTTTTTCCCAGTATTGTTTTATTTTGTCACAGAGCCACCACATATGTATAAAATTACCTTCTTTGGCTCCGCATTTCCAACATTTCTTATCCCCAGACTTATACATTTTAAACAGTTTTGTTGGTGTGAGGTACCACCTGTACATCATTTTGTATAGGTTTTCCTTGAGCTGTACACATGCCGTGAACTTGATTGTTACATTCCATAGCTTATACCACTTTTCATAATCATATTATACCCTAGGTCATTGCCCACTTGATCATAGAGCTCTTAATTTCCTCGTCTTTGGTATGCCACTCTTTGGTGTGTACCGGTACTTACCTAAAACTCCTAGGTGCCAAGATCTCTTCAGCCCCCCGAGTACACACCCAACAGAAAACTGTTTGCCTTGTTTTTTCTGTTTATCAGATCTGCCCTCAACCATGGGATTCTTCTGGAGTTGGGCATATGCATTGCTGCTGTTGTTGTTCAGCCGTTCAGTCGTGTTCGACTCTTCGTGACCCCATGGACCAGAGCACGCCTATCCTTCACTGCCTCTCGCAGTTTGGCCAAACTCATGTTAGTAGCTTCGAGACACTGTCCAACATCTCATCCTCTGTCCCCTTCTCCTTGTGCCCTCCATCTTTCCCAACATCAGGGTCTTTTCTAGGGAGTCTTCTCTTCTCATGAGGTGGCCAAAGTACTGGAGCCTCAACTTCAGGATCTGTCCATTCCTTCCATTTTATTACTGACAGGATGTCATCAATGTTTATCCCATCTTTTTTTACATTCCAGGTTCCTATGCAATACTTTTCTTTACAGCATTGGACTTTCCTTTCGCTTCCAGGCATATCCGCAACTGAGCGTCCTTTCGGCTTTGGCCCAGCCGCTTCATCAGCTCTGAATCTACTTGTACTTGTCCTCCGCTCTTCCCCAGTAGCATGTTGGACGCCTTCCGACCTGAGGGGCTCATCTTCCAGCGTCATATCTTTTATATGCCTGTTGTCTTTGTCCATGGAGTTTTCTTGGCAGGGATACTGGAGTGGCTTGCCAGTTCCTTCTCCAGGTGGATCACGTTTGGTCCAAACTCTCCACTATGACCTGTCCATCTTGACCTGTCCATAGCTTTCCTGAGTAATTCAAGCCCCTTCGCCACGACAAGGCAGTGATCCATGAAGGGGGGGCATATGCATAATCGTTAGCTAATCTGTTTGCTCTCCCCCCCCCCCACAGGAACTGCTTTGCTAAAAGAATGTAACAGCTACTTGACCCAGGACATCTATGGATTTCTGCTGGAATGTTTGTGGCCCCTTGCAGTCTCATCTCCTCATGCACATTTCCTTGTAGTCTCAATGCTTGCACCTAATAAATAAACTGTGAATCTATTGTCAGTTACCCTGCCTGGTGTCATTTCTTACACTGAATGTGTGAGGTATTCAGTGTAGTGTATTAGGAGGCTTGTGGAGACACCTTTTTGTAATTGTGGCTTTTTTCAGGAATAAAGTACATTTCATGATGTACAGGATTCCTTCCTAGTAACATCTCATATAAACATACAAGGTTGCCCCCCTTCACTGCATTTAGTACAACTACTAACCCCCCCTCCCTCACAATAGTACAAAATGCTGGGCATGTACATGCTGGACAGGTTTGCCCTGAAGTCACCTAACATTCAAGACGGGATGGGGATCTTTACAGCCCGGAGAGTAAAAAAGGTGGGTGATCCTTGCTGTTGCACCATTAAGGTGAGGGATCGGCAGGATGGGTGGGGGAGAGATCCGCCAGGCTTTTCCTGCAAGCTCTTCCTTCCTTCTTCAACCTTCCACCCGCTGGATTCTCCCCAGAGAGCTTGCCACGTATTTCTCTCTCTCTCTCTCTCTCTCTCTCTCTCTCTCTCTCTCTCTCTCTCTCTCATTCACCCCCCATCTTTAGACTTCACCATTTAATTCCAACCCCCTCTTCCTCTTGTGACACTCCTTAGTTCACTTCCATTTGGAAAGTTGCGAAAATTATTACATAAATGCAGGGGCGTTCTTAGCCCCTTGGCTGCTGGGGGCGGGAAGCCAAGAGGCACCCCTGGGGGGCGGGGCATTGCGGTGCGTGCGTGCGTCATGACGCACGTGACGCCCCCGGGGGTGCCGGGCGGCGGATTCGGGAGACTCCCGAAGCCTCCGCCCGGCGGCGGCACCCCTTCGTGCCGCGGCTGCTCGTGCCTGCGTGAGCAGCCGCGGCACGAAGGGGTGCTGGGAGGCGGATTCGGGAGTCTTTGCGGGCTGCAAAGACTCCAGAATCCGCCGCCCGGGCTCCCTTGGCGGAGCGCAAGTCGGGGCAGGGAGAGGGACGGCCCCTCTCCATGCCCCGGCTCCGCAAGCCAGCCAGCAGCGGAGCTCGGCAAAGAGGCAAGGGGCGGGCCAGCCAGGAGGGGGTGGCACCCCACCTGGCTGGCCCGCCCCTTGCCTCCATGCCGAGCTGCGCCGCTGGAAGGGGGGGCTATTTTCGGCGCTGCTGGGGCGGAGCCGCAGGGGCGGCCAGTGAAGGGGGGTGACACCCCTCCTCGCTGGCCGCCCCTGTGGCTCCACCCCGGCAGTGCCGAAAATAGCCTTAAAAAAGTAAAAAATAGCCTTAAAAAAGTAAAAAAAAGTAAAAAAAGTAAAAATTTTTTTGAAAAAAGCCCAGTGGGCGGGGCCGCCCCCGGTGTGTCACCCCAGCAGGGGCGCTGCCCGGGGGCCCCCGCCCCCACCGCACCTCCCCTGCGACGCCCCTGCATAAATGGCCTCAAAAGTTTTGCTTTTTAATATCTTTTTAGCTGCGCCTCCTGTGCCCATTGTTGTTCCTTTTGTTGACACCCAGATGGCATCGGGAGGCCAGCTGGCTTGCCCCCAGCTGTATCAGGCCTTCCCCAGCCAAACTGCCGGGCGATCTCCAATCTCTGGTGCAACGTAAATAGTGACTCAGGATTCTCTATTAGCAGATCACACTGCGCAGACAGAAGCGGCACAAGAGGCTTATAGGAGCATATTTACAAGCAGTTTTATTAAGCATAAATCAGGGTAGATAAAGACTCTCTCCTTCATCTCCTCAGAGAGAGTCTCAAAAAAGCAAAAGCTATACACAAACAGAAGTTCCTAGCAATCTGTGCTGGTGTGTAAACAGACATGTGACACACGTAAAAGCCCCATGTCTGCAACTTAAGGTGGAATGGAATGTCTGCAACCTAAGGTGGAATGTTGTTGTTCAGTCGTTCAGTCGTGTCCGACTCTTCGTGACCCCATGGACCAGAGCACGCCAGGCACCCTATCCTCCACTGCCTCCTGCAGTTTGGCCAAACTCATGCCAGTCTTCGAGAACACTGTCCAACCATCTCATCCTCTGTCGTCCCCTTCTCCTTGTGCCCTCCATCTTTCCCAACATCAGGGTCTTTCCAGGGAGTCTTCTCTTCTCATGAGGTGGCCAAAGTACTGGAGCCTCAACTTCAGGATCTGTCCTTCCAGTGAGCACTCAGGGCTGATTTCTTTGAGAATGGATAGGTTTGATCTTCTTGCAGTCCATGGGACTCTCAAGAGTCTCCTCCAGCACCATAATTCAAAAGCATCACTTACTCAGAGTAGACTTCTTTAAATTAATGGATCAACATAGTAATGTTCATTAATTTGAGTAAAACAAAGGCACTATGATTTACAATTGTAAGAAAAGTATTTCATATTACATCCATAGCTGGGCTTTGTAATGCTAATTGGTTGGACACAAACCAGCAAGAAACATCACAGCTGCATGGTGTTCACCCCAAGCAATTGCCAGCTCCCTGTAACTTCAAACAATACTGGCAGGGTGGGGAAACACCAAAAGCTTCTGAGAGTGGGTGAACTACTGCGAGGGGCCAGAAATATGGCTGCTACATGTTGGACCAACAGAAGTTTCTGAGTCGTCTTCAAAGGCAGCCCCACATACAGTGCATTTCAATAATCCATTCTAGAAGCTATCAGAGCATGGAGTACAGTGGCCAAGTCATCACTGTCCAAAAGGGCTCATAGATAGCCTACCAAGGGCAGATTGCCTTCCCACTTCTTGGACCTGAGATCTGGGACACATATCTTTTCAGGATTCAGCTTCAGTTTATTGGCCTGCATCTAGCCCATCACCACCTTCAAGCACTAGTCTAATATCTCAGCTGCTTCTCCTCATTCAGATGGAACAGAGAAATAGATCTGGGTGTAATCTGCATATAGATATGCAACTTCCCAGACTCAGCCATGTGCCTAGATGCCTAGGTCTCTGTGGTGGGCAGAAGTGCATTTGCACAGTTAAATCTAGGGCACCATCTTGTCAGGGACCGTGCTGAGGAGGGCTGCACTGAGGAGGAATAGTGGGGGCCCACCTCCCCCTGCTGCTGAATCTTCCCAGGAGCAGGAGGACAGTATACATTTTGAACAGTGGTTTGCAGAGGGACATAGTTAAGAAGGCAGAAGCTGGGAAGTACTGGGTGGGGAACAAGCTTGGAGAAGAACTGAAAGAGAGAGAGAGAGTTAACAGACTCACTGTTGGTTGAAAGTGTTCACCCGATCAGCCCAAGGTCAAGAAGACCAGATAAGGTGGCAGCACAGAAAGCACAGTAGTTGCGAAATCAGGTTGCAAGATACGGTAGTGACATGGGTGACTAGGGAGGAAGTGGATGGAACCTTTAATTGGGAGCACCTTCATTCCTAGGAATGGATTATTTGTTCTCTTGCTGTGATCATTAAAGTTTTTAACTGGTAAGAGACTCTTTCCCCTTTGTTCTGATTATCTACTGCCAAGGGGGAGGGGGAAAGAAGCTGATTCCCTGAAGCCTGACACAGGGAATGTCTCACTGTGAGACACTTGAGATGTCTCCACCCACTTTGTTCAGCCAGGACACTGAAATTCAGCTCCAAGGGCCTTCTGGTGGTTCTTTATCTGTGAGAAGTGAAGTTACAGGGAACCAGCCAGAGGGTTTTTTCAGCAGTGGCGCCCTCCCTGTTTATTATTATTTTGCACTGTCAAATTCGACAGCTGATCCTCAATCGTGACTTAAAACTAATCTTTTAGTAACCAAGATAAATTGACTTAGAATTCCATTTTAGGTGTGCTACCTTGGGTGGCGCTGTGGTCTAAACCACAGAGCCTAGGGCTTGCTGATCAGAAGGTCGGCGGTTCGAATCCCTGACGGATGAGCTCCCGTTGTTTGTCCCAGCTCCTGCCCACCTAGCAGTTCAAAAGCACGTCAGTGCAAGTAGATAAATAGTACACTCCGGAGGGAAGGTAAGCGTTTCCGCGCTGCTCTGGTTCGCCAGAAGCGGCTTAGTCATGCTGGCCACATGACCTGGAAGCTGTCTGCAGACAAACGCCGGCTCCCTCGGCCTATAGAGCAAGATGAGCGTGCAACCCCAGGGTTGTCTGCAACTGGACCTAACGGTCAGGGGTACCTTTACCTTTACCTCTGGATTACACAAAGAGGTATCTTGATGAAAATGGGATAATACCTTTACATAATCTCCTCAGTCACTCAATGACATTTTTATTGTGCGTTCCTGGCAAATAACAAAAACCCACATAATTGTTGCATTTATCAAACTAAAATATCAGAGTAGGAGAGGGTCTTTCTGGCAAATCCACCCAAGTACAGTATTGCAATGTTCAGAGGTGACTTTATATCTTATTGCAGCACAAGAGTTTCCTTCAGTACAGTCTGGTTCTGGAAATCTGTGGAAGAAAAGGGTACAACTGAATATCAGGACTGAAGTCTGTTACAACTATTTTTTCATGTTCTTAATAGAAAGCATGAGTGTTCCCAAAATGTACAATAACCTGGTTGCAGTGCATTTGAAATCTCCAAACATGCATGAGTAGTAGCATCAAAATGAAGAGTGTGAAGAAAATCATGTTTAGCTTGATAGTGGGAGCACCACCACCTCCCCCGTTTCCTGCCCCAAGACTTTGGGGGCTGGGAGGGAGGATTGCAGCAGTGAGGGATGCTCCACCAGGGAACGGGGCATACTTTACACCCCAGGAAGTCAAAACAGCAGCAGAGCATATGCCCGTGCTGCCCGAGGGGGTCAGGGCACGGAGGGTGCCCTCCTTCACGCCACAGTTCAGGGTTGAGGAGGGTTGGGGAAGCTGCTACCCACTCTCCTTCTGTTCTCTGCCACCGAGTCAGGCCTGACCTGATAGCGGAGGCAGAGCTGCTGTGGCCGGGTGTGCCTCACTGCAGCAGAGGAGGGCTGTTCTTTGCTGCCAGGTCAGAAGTGACCTGGTGGCAGAGCTGCTGCCACTGGGCACAAGTTGTGCTGTGGCCGAGGAGTGTGGGCGGAAGTGCTGCTGCCCACTCGCCTGTTCTCCTCCCATGGGTCAGACCTGCACGAGGCACAAGCGCCGCAACAAAGGCGCAGCTCCTTCTGGCTCAGAGCTAGGCTCCGATGAAGAAGCCTACTGTGGGGTGCCTGTTTGCGGCCCCTCTCAAAATTACGCCTGGGGCCACGGCACCCCCTGGCTATGCCTCTGAATCAAAATGACCACCCAATTTGCCACCTAGGAAGAATTAGTGAATTGGCCAGCTTTTTTTGACCATTTGTGTGTGTTAAGAGTGAAAGAGGTTAAGTTGGTTTTTTTTTTAAAAAAAAGAATTCCATGCAGAAGGGGGTTTTCACTGGTTATGAGAAGGAGTGTGAGGGTTTTCTACTATTCTTTCACTTTGCATTTTTAAAAAAGAAACTTCACCAGCTGCTCTGTGCAAGACTCTTCACATCAGCCTCCTGAATTCCTTGCATTATCAATGTTTATTTTATTTTTTATATTAATACTAAGCTGGGGAGGTGGTGATTGAGATTGCAAGCAATGTGGGAAAAGTTACTCCTCCACTCCTTGCCACTTTGGTTGCTGTTCAAATTAGGTTCCATACAGCACTTATAAATAGGGGGCACCTAAGGATTTTTCCTCCCCCCCCCAAGAACCAGTACTCTGGAGCAAGAGGGGCACTTCAATTGAGACCATTAGTGGGGAGTGAAGTGGCCAGTAAATAAAAACAAAAACAGAACTACTCCCATGTCTTCATGGAATGGAGACTTGCCACCCCAGACCTTTCCCGATTTCTCAGGAGTCAACTGAGGGAATCTTCTTGGTAGCCAATAGAAGAAGAAGCAAAAAATATATTTTACAAACTTTCTGTTAGCCCACAAAACTTTAGCTTATAAACAAGCAAGAGAAGCACTTGCTTAAATGTTCAGTGCAAATTAAACATGAAATTTGGCAACATCTCTAATATCAGTCCCTAGCTACCCCTCTCTTTTCATGAGAATGCTGGTAACTTAATTGGAACCAATGCAAAAACCAATGCCTCAATTGCACACCGAGATAATCTTAGCTCTAAAAAATGTGTTTTTTTGCTCAGATTAAAAACAATAACAACTCACAGACTCTGATCAAGCTGGGAGCCTCTAATCCAAATCCATTTCTTCTCCGATTTTAATAGTCCAATCCAGTATTTTGAATGTTTTGTCATGTTTTTTATGAAATACTGTATGAGAGATAATGTATTTTAAAAATTATTTTCAAGTTGATAAATTCAGAATAAAGCTTACATTAAAATAATATAAAGTAGTAAAATGTGAAAGTTGATATTAATTGTAATGAAACATTCACCAAGAACAGTAATCAAAGCAGCATTAAGCATTTATAATACAGGCCTCCCCATTTACGCAGGGGTTACGTTGCAAGGAAGTGTGCGTTTAAGTGAAATTGCGTATAGTGGGAACACAGTTGAAAAGCCTCCCAACACGCTTTAAAGCATCCATGGGGAAAAGCCGCTGAAAGGCCGTGTGGAATGGGGGAAACAAGTGGAACACCAGCTCCTCCTCTGCCCCTGCTCCACCACCAACCTCACCTTCCTAAAGAGTCTTTCTCAATAAAAAGAGGACTTGGGCTACAGTTACAGGGATTTGCTTGCAACTGGTACTTTGGTTTTCACTAGTCAAGCTCCCCAAGGCCTTCTCTAGACACTGATGAACTGGCCATGGGTGGAAATGGGATGAGGTGCTAAGCAAGACTCCACACTCCACATGCTTCTCAAGTCACAAGCCGTGATATCATTGCAGAGCTATTAATCTAGAGTTAAGCTCAGCTGAACTCTGGCGTCCTTCAGAATTAACCTGCATGGGAATGCATTGCCTGAAATATGCAATTGTCCCCTTACCAGCTCCTCCTTGTCTTGGATGACCAGCAGTTGAGAATCCCTTGTTGAACAGTCATGTTTGCTCTCATCCCAGGTTTTAATATCTTCTGATGGCCAGTAGCACTTGTCCCTGTGGAGCTGCCATTGTTCAGAGCACACTTTGCAAGGTGAATTAACTGTGGAAGGAAAAACACTTAATGATTATGACTGGGCCTCCATTTCGATTGTGTAAAACACAAATGCTCTGCAACGGTAAGGACCCAGTGTCTCAGGCTGAGTCAAGTTGTCCAGTAAATTGATGGTTTGCAAGGTGCTCTTTGAAACTCCTCAAAGTTGGGGTCCAACAACTTTTTATGTTATTCACTTTTTTTTTTAGATGGAGATGGAGATGTTTACAAGACAAATTGCAGCCTTACATGTCCAAGTTGGTCTCCACAGTCTGTCTCATGGTAACTCCATGTTGACAATGCTGTGGTGATGTGGTTTTTTTGGGGGGGGGGGCTGTGGTCCCATTATACCTGAGTGCCTTCTAATTCCTGGGGTCTTGGATCCAGAAAAGGTTAAGATCTAATGGAGGATTCAATTGTTGAACTAGACAGTATTTAATAACCTTAAATACTGTCCTTGGAGGAAGTGGCTTTGTGCCAGAGTGCAAATAGGTGGTGTAAGGACTCTCAGTGGTTGCTCATGAGGAAGCAGGCTGACTCCGAACTTCTACAAACTAAGTTCTTTATTGTGCAGATATTTACAGTGGAGTTACAGTAAAAGCGTCCAGCTCATCCCTCTGCAGAGTCCGGGAATGTCTGTTCCGGTTTTTAGTCCAACATAAGAGGCGCGGGATCCTGAACCCCCGCCTCCCCCTTCCACGTCCTTCCTCCCTGAGAAAACGGGGCACAGGAAAAGGTCCCTGTTGCTCACTTCCTGCTTGGTGCTGAGGCTCTCTGACTCTGTCACAGCTCCTGTCCCGACTTCCTGCTTCCATCTCCCCCTCCCCACTGGAGGAGCTGTCGCTTCCCCTGCTCGGGGAAGACGACGAGCTGCGTACCAGGGATGGTGGTTCCCTGTACTGCAAATGACCAGGGAACTCTACCTGCTGCAGGGAGGGGGGTTTCCTGACAGGTGGGTCCCCCTCCCTCACCTGGCTTAGTGAGAAAGGCAATGGCCAGAGCTGAGTGTGAAGTTAGCTCTAGAATGAAACCTCCAATGCTTGATATTTTAGGACCATAGGGAGCTGCCTTATTCTGAGGGAAACCACTGGGTTCATCTAGCTCAATTTTGTCTACACTGACCAGCAGCAGTATGAAAGACCAGGGATTGAACCTGGGACTTTCTGCATCCCAGATCAGTGCTCCACCACCAAGCCATGAAAACACCACCTGGAGTACCGTGTCCAGTTCTAGGTGCCACAATTTAAGAAGGATTTTGACAAGCTGGAATGTGTGCTGCCACATGGGAGATATAGCAAACCTGTTTTTTCCTGTTCAATAGAATTGGACCTGAAACAATGGATTCAAATTACAAGGAAAGAGACTCTGACTAAATATCAGGAAAATCTTTCTGATGGTAAGAGCTGTCTGACAGCAGAACGGTCTCCCTTGGGAGGTTGTGGACTCTCCTTCCCTGGATTTAAGCAGAGGTTGGATGGCCAACTGTCATGGATGTTTAGCTGAGATTCCTGCATTGCAGAGAGACCCTTGGGGTCCCTTCCAAATCTACAATTCTCTAAGTCTATGATTCACCCATAATGAATGAAATGAGTTTCTTTACAGAAGGTTTTAAGCCTCAAAACAACATAGATGTGAACGAAAGCAAGCTCTTACATACAATTGCTATGCTTGAAAGAGACCGCAGTACAATATATCAGTTCTACCTGAGGACCTATTCTGATTTTGATTGCAGATCCTGTGTCTTAGGGAAGCCCGAAACTTGTCTATCGAGGCATTGCATCCACCATTGTTCAGCACAATTTTTCCCTTTTCAGCTTCCAACTGTAAAGCTGTTTCCGCAAAACACATAAAGTCATTTAAATGAATGGGCATAATGTTAAG
>OFHU01004389.1:0-35984 GCA_900245905.1 Lacerta viridis | reverse complement strand
AAAGAGTTGGACACAACTAAATGAGTAAACAACAACAAAATCGTCTCGTTCATGGGTAGGCAAAATAAGGATCCAGCCCATGGACGGTCCAGGAATCAGCGTGTTTTTACATGAGTAGAATGTGTCCTTTTATTTAAAATGCATCTCTGGGTTATTTGTGGGGCATAGGAATTTGTTCATTTTTTTTTTTCAAAATATAGTCCGGCCCCCCACAGGTCTGCTGACCCCTGATCTAGTTCAATCTCTGGCATCACCAGGCCTGGAAAGGCACTGCTAGTGTAGACAACACTGAGCTTGGTGGACCAACTGTGTGAATGGGCATAAGGCAGCTTCTTATGTCCCAGTTCCATAATATGGTGTGTCATTTGCTAATTCGGATATAGATGTCTTCTTTTTTCCTTTTGATGCACCTACCGGTAATTCAAAAATTCTGATGCCACTGTTATTTCGAACCACACATCGTCCCAGGGTGAAAAAGAATAATAAAGGGCATTAAAGGTCTGGACAACAGAAAAGTGTTGAATGCAATCTCTCTGCCTGGAACAACAAAGAAAAGAAAGAGAACAATAATAAGGAAGAAGTTTGCCCCATTTTCCTGTTGATTGGAGATTTCACTGTTTTCGGAGCCTACACATTCTGTACCGCCTCCTTCCCTTTCTTCCTTCTAAATGTAATATCTTTTTTACTCTTGACATAGAATAAGGTAAACCTAGTGACAATGTTTCCATATAAATGAATCTCCTGTCCAACTGTCCCTATGAGAGGGGAGGAGTGATCGGAGCTGTTAAAAGGAAGTCATTTATTTCAAGGCACTTCTGTTCTGGAAAGGAATTCTTGCATTTCAACTGGAAGGGGATACACTCATAAAAAGAGATGTCTGGTGGGAGGAGAGGCTGAATCATTTGAGCAATTTGCAATCTCTGGTTATTCAGCAATGTCAGCCTGCCCTCAGCCTGCCTTCCAACTTGACTTCCAGTCCTGGGGGCACTGGAGGAGGAAGGGGGGCGGTGGGGGCTATCTGCCCTGGGTGTCATCCCTGAGGGGGGGGGTTGACATCGCTGCACCACCCCCTGGGATGCTTTCTGCGGGCAGCGCCCCCTGGGACACTCGCCACTCGCCATGGGCGGTGCCCCCTGGGATCCTTGCCCTGCCCCTGCGGGTAGCTAGCCCGGCCCCCAGGTGCACAGCATGTGTGTCGCTGTGGGTTCCAGAGTGTGGGAATGATAAGGAATGTGGGATAGGATATATTGTTTAAGATATCCTATTCCGACTTGTGTTTACAAGTTCCAGAAATTAGCAGAGCTAATATTCCCCCTTTTAAAGTCACACAGCGAAAGCTTTGCTTAGATTCGTTTGAATCTCCTTAAAATAATGTCGTGGTATTTCCCTCTTTATCCCTCTCAAAATAAGACACTACACAGTCTTCTACAAAAGATATAAAAAGAGTTTACTTACAATCATCAACTGATCACAATAAGATCCCAGTAGAGGCAGACTTAAGCTTAGTAGAAGTTACATGTGATGGCTACCTCCATAAGGGAGAAATCTCTTTGTTCTCTTGGCTGGTAGCCAAGAGACCCTCATACCGACATGGTCCCTTTGAGAATGTTGTCAGAAAGAGAGAGAGAGAGATGGCGTCTGGTCTCAAGAGTTTTGTACACAGGTGAGACCACACCCACCTCTAGTTACCCACAGGAAGTTGTCTCAGTCCAGGTAAACAGGAAATTATGGCTGGAGGACTGAGACACCCTTCATGTCCACTCTAGCAATGTTATGTTTTGACTGCTCTGTGTTTACATCCCACACAGAGCACCTAGCTCTGCCTCTGCCTGGGGGTGGCTCAGCCTGTCAGCTTCCTTCCTTTTAGTCTCAGTGTTGCCCCTTGCAGAGAGGAGGGTGGTGGGGTAAAACTGTGATTAGTTGGCTCTGCCTGTTATTGACTCTGTTGCCACTTACTGTTGGTTGCCCTCTCTTCTGCCCCACTAATCCTAAAGTACACCAGCCACCACTGCAAGTTAGTGATGCTAACAACATCCACAAGGGATGGCGCTCTTTATATAGGGATGGGGACCACATTCGTCCAAGTTCACGCTTAATGAGCTAATGAGCGGACCAAAATGCAGCTAGCTTTTGAGATTCACACTTCTCTAAATTTTCTGATACAAACTTTCCAACAAATTAATGTGTTAAAAAATGCATATTTTAGGGGGCAAAACCACCCTAAATACATATATTAGTGAAACTATTTTTCACAAAGCAGCCTTAGTCACCCCTGACTGATTACCTTTTTTTAAAGAGAGAAACAGGGGGAAGTTTGGTTCTCCTTGACCTCTCACTGCCTTTCAACACCGTTGATCATGAGTAGGCAAACTAAGGCCTGGGGGCCGGATCTAGCCCAATCGCCTTCTCAATCCGCCCCCGGACGGTCCGGGAATCAGCGTGTTTTTACATGAGTAGAATGTGTGCTTTTATTTAAAATGCATCTCTGGGTTATTTGTGGGGCATAGGAATTCATTCATTTTTTTTTCAAAATATAGTCCGCCCCCCCCAAGGTCTGAGGGACAGTGGACCGGCCCCCTGCTGAAAAAGTTTGCTGACCCCTGCCGTTGATCATAGTGTCCTTCTGAGATGACTCAGGAGGTTGGAAGGCTGGCATGTATTGCCATTATCAGAAAGCAGCACCAGGGCCCATCCAATGAAGTTGAACAAGGTGTTGCAACAATATGCAGGAAGCATATTGACTACGTATGTAGATCTGGAAGCATTTTCAGTGCTGGGTGCATGAAGGAGACATATCACTTTCTTGCAACCTCTCGTTATCCCCCCCCCCCCTGTTTGCAGCAAATATTTCATATTCTGCAAATACATCTGAAGAAAAGGGGTGGGCAGAAGAAGAAAAAGAAATCAATGTAATTTGCAATTGGGAGGTGTTTCCACGTTGAGCAAAAACACACAAACCAAAAGAGATGGGCCACTTCATGTCTATTAATCACACCGCTATGGACTACAGGAGAGATTTTGGTAACTGTAAAACATTTCTTCACTTTTTTACTTTTTTCAGTTTTAAGTGGATTCAATAAAATACGCAGGGACGCTGTTCAATTTCCCCCTGCCTTAACACCAGCAGCTATGCACCATAGTTCAAGATGTCAGCAGCCTAGAAATAAGATACAGTGGTACCTCGGGTTACATACGCTTCAGGTTACAAACTCCACTAACCCAGAAATAACGCTTCAGGTTAAGAACTTTGCTTCAGGATAAGAACAGAAATCATGCTCTGGGGCGCAGCGGCAGCGGGAGGTCCCATTAGCTAAAGTGGTGCTTCAGGTTAAGAACAGTTTCAGGTTAAGAATGGACCTCCGGAACGAATTAAGTACGTAACCAGAAGTACCACTGTAATTTGCATTACATGAAAGCAATGCATTTTCCCCTATTGAGGGCCCAGTTGCAGTGCTGCCCACCCCCAGGTCAGTGTCTATATGTAATATATGATTAATTAACTCAGGCAGACAACAATCTGGATTAAAAATGGACACAACTTTATTGATTACTGATGCAGGTGGAATTTTGGCTCAGGCATTGGGTGTATATCCATTCCAGCCTCCTGCTGGAGGACTCGAACTGCTGCAGGGTCATGCCAGGATTATGGCCTCCTCAAGACATTGGTCTACTGAGTTGGCCATCCTAAGGCTGCTGCTGGAATCCCTGTGGCCCGTCGGCCCCACGCTGGCTTCTACTGATTCCATACTGGGTCACCCAATGCTCACAGACTAAGATTCCACCCTATGCCTTAACCATCCAAAATTGAGACATTTTTCTATGGGGACGGCAAAACCTCCAGACTAGCCAATTTATCTACAGGCAAATTCCTTCCTGCCACCAAATATGGCAACCATTTGCAACCATAGCAATACCTGGGAAGCAAAATAAGGTTAAGCAGTGAATGGAACCTTGTTAAAGCAGCAACCTGGAAAAGAGAAAACATTTTTTAAAAACACAATGAAATTGACCTGGAAAAATATGAAAGGTTAATGACAAGGGAGGTGGGGAATGGAGGGTTTTGGTTCTCGGATGACTGTGCTGAGGCAGGACAATGCTGCCAGCTTTTATGCCTCACCAGCTGTGAGGGCACGCATGCAGCCAATGCCCTCTCAGCCAGCGAGGCACACCCCCCCCCCGGGAGGCCACTGATTGGCCCTTTTGAGATGCAGCGGCTGGCGTGAGCTCAAGCCAGATGTCCAGGCCAGGGGGGATTCCCCTAACGGCTGCCTGGCCATGTGCACTCTGTTTTCACTGCCCGGGGATGGGGGCTGAGTGACAGAGGCTGCAACAGCCCCCCTGCCCCCCCCACTCTCTGACCATCACATCATCAATCATGTACCTTAGTTCCAGGGGATGGTCTGAAGGCACAGGAGGCCATCGTGCTGCTTGAATCTTAGCACGTCTGGGTGACTAAAGGGGACCCATATGCATGCTGCTTTTGGTACCATGGTGGAAAAAGGTGGGAATTAGCATTGTCTGTTTCCTGCCAGCCCGTGCAATGGATGAAGTTCATTGTGAGAAAGTTCACCTGGGGCACAGTGGATAACAAACTTTGAGGGCACAAAAAGTGCACATTTTTTTAAAAGGTCATTTAAAATTCCCTCCCTCCCATCACCACTGCCCTCTGGAGTGCCAGAAGGGCTCCCAGGCATCTCCCACCCCAGCTCCCCATCTTCTAGAATCACAGAAAACACCGGCTGTAAGTAAGCACAGTCGGGATTTCGAGCCCCACATTGGGCAAAAGATTTCTGCATTGAAGGGTGTTGGAATGTATGGAGCCTTGTGGACCCTCCCAATTCTATGATTCTAAGTCCAACCATTGGTCCATCAAGTTTGGTGTTGTCTACAATGACAGCCACTGGCTCTCCAGGGTGTCCGGCTGGATTTCTCCTGTTCCTACCTGGAGATGCCAGGGACGGAACCTGGGACCTTATGCATGCAAAGCATAGGAGCCATTCCTTAGGGGCTGAGGTCCCTTCGCTCCCCCCCCCACACACACACAGTTGATGGGCCTTGCCATTCAAATGGTGTGCATGTGCCTTATCATGTGATTATTATGTGGGAGTGGGACTTACCTGTTCCCCCAATGTTTTATTTAAGTTGGCACCCCTGTTGCCAGGCGTGCAGAACTCTAGTCACATGGATTGCCCCAGATGTGCAGAAGAAAGAAAGAAAAAGATTATAGCATTCTTGTAAAAGAAGTAACAAAAGGGTTAGCAAATAGATTTAGAACAGATCCGCCAAAGTGGATCACAACACACTGAGAGTTTTAACCCATTCCTTTCTAGCAATCCCCGACCCATCTACAATTATCCAGGCCTCCTGCTTCCTTCTGGCTGCAAACTCCTGCCAGTTCTGCATTTCAAAAGCAGCTTTCAAGCATACCAACAGTTATCAGAGTTATTTTAAAACCATCAAACAGTGCACTTATCAAATCATTCACCAATCCCCACTACTAGAAACATGTACAAAACATAAATTAACAGCATTTTAAGACCATTGCTGACTTGCAATTAGACTAACTTTTACTAATTTCAGGAGTTATGAGCAACCAAACACACATACATACATGCAAACAAACACAGATCCAAGGAAACTGTTGGAGAGTCCACTCATCTCCAGTGGATACACTGCATTTCAGTGTCCAGAATGAACCTCAATTCATTAAAATGTCATTACACTAAATGACTAACAATTGCTGACGCTTTCAAGTTTGAAAGGCATCTGTGTTATGTTTCTGCCAATGCACAAGGAAACGGGTTCACCAGCAAAGCCCTGCAGAAAGCAATATTGCTGCAATGGTACATACGAGTTCATATAGCGGCTGCCAATTAGTACCAGGCTAGGTTCAGCATGCTACTACTGGTGTCCAAAGCCCCATACAGCATGGAGCCAGGATGGCTCCAAGAGAATCTCACTAATTATGTATTCATTCAGTCACTGCTCTCTGCAGGAGAGGGCCTCCTACAGATATCATCCCATCAGGAGATCCATTCTGTATGATGCAGGAATTGGTCCTTTAGGGTGACAGCACCTTTCCTTTGGATCCTCTCTCTCTCTCTCTCTCTCTCTCTCTCTCTCTCTCTCTCTCCATTATGTTCCCATTATATATCAGACAGGCACTATCTCTATTGTGTTTTGGTGCTTATTAAAGAACCCATGTTGGCAACAAGCCTTTTAATTGAAGGGTTTTTTTAATCTCAGCACTGGAATTGAGTTTTAATATATAATAATTTTTAATGTCGATGTGATTATTGTTGATCACTTGGAAATGTTTCATAAGAAGCAATTCATAAATAGAATTAAACAAATAAGATCAGTTTATCAGCAATGGACAGATGCATTGGTAGAAGAATTGTGTGGACAGAAAATGTCGTTTCTACATATTGATACCTCCATTCCCACAGCAGGGATTACTGTAAATGGGTGTGGCTACATGTTTTGAAGAAAACCAGATGTTTGTCATCCAATGCCAGTCCTACTCAGAGTAGGTCCATTGGAAATAATGGGCTTAGACACCTTAATTTCAATGGGTCTGCTTTGAGTAACATTTAGTTAGAGACAGCCCTATGGAGAGGCATAATAGCAGACTTCAAATATCTGTAAGACTCATACAGATGATGAAGCAGAATTGTTAACCATTGCTCCCAAAGACAGGACCAGAGCCAGCAGGTGGAAATTACAGAGAAACAGCATGGACAGACCTCCTAATGGCAAAAACTGTTCAGAAGTAAAGCAGACTTTCTGCTGGAGACCTGGAGCCATCGCCAGTCAGAATAAACAATGCTCACCGATGGACAAAGAATCAGTTTCTGACATAATGTTCTATGTTCCACAATTCTTTTTCTTCCACTTCCATAACATTTGTGCTTCAAGATCGATGCAAAGTAGGAATGTAGGAAACTGCCTTATAATGAATCAGACCATTGGCCCACCTTCCTCAGTATTGCCTGTGTCCCTTAGCTCAGGATCAACCTGGAACTGTCTGCATTCCAAGCACATTCTCTAATACTGAGCTACCACCCTTTCCCAATTGAAACAGCAATCAAACCCCAACTTAGAGGCAATAAGTACAAGGTTTAAAATTATACAACTCATTCCACCATGCACCAGAGATGGGGCTACCAGTTGTGATGCCATGACTTTCTCTGGCTTGAATCATAGACTTGTCAATTTAGAAGGGCAATCAAAGGTCTTTTGGTCCCTGACAATGCAAGTAATGTACAAAATCCCTGATAGGTGTGGCTATCCAGCAGCTGCTTAAAAACCTCTAACCAAGGAGAGCTCACTACTTAGTGAAACAGTCTGTTCAACTACAGGTGGGTAGCCGTGTTGGTCTGCCATAGTCAAAACAAAATCAAAAATTCTTTCCAGTAGCACCTTAGAGACCAACTGAGTTTGTTCTTGGTATGAGCTTTCGTGTGCATGCACGTATCTGAAGAAGTGTGCATGCACACGAAAGCTCATACCAAGAACAAACTCAGTTGGTCTCTAAGGTGCTACTGGAAAGAATTTTTGATTTTGTTTAGTCTGTTCAACTGTTGAACAACTTATTTGTTTGTGTTTTATTGCATTTCTTATACAGCCTTTTATCTGAGGATCTCATGGCAATATACAGTATAGAAACACTTTGTTGTTGTTTAGTTGTATCTGACCATAGCTGTCAACTTTTCCCTTTTTTAAAGGGAAATTCCTTTATTCCGAATAGGATTCCTCACAAGAAAAGGGAAAAGTTGACAGCTATGTGTCTGACTCTTCATGACCCCATGGACCAGAACACTTAGTAGCAAATAAAAACAATACCCGCCCCCGTCCCCCAGTTTAAAAGGCCATAGAATGTTTAATTAGCCAGATATGTAACGAAGGTGTTAGGTGAGTCTCCCTGTACCACCATGGAGTTTTTCATAATGTTTAGCCTAATCTCCTTTCTTACAATTTGAATCTACTGTATTTGTTTTGGTTCTACCATCTGGAGCAACAGGAAACAAATGTACTCCATCATCTATGTGGCAGTTGCCATTCAAATATCTGAAGATGATTATCATATTGTCTCTTAATTGCACACCTAAGTCACCTTCAAAAGGGAGTGGGTGGCGCTGTGGGTTAAACCACAGAGTCTAGGGCTTGCTGATCAGAAGGTCGGCGGTTCGAATCCTCGCGATGGGGTGAGCTCCCATTGCTCAGTCCCTGCTCCTGCCAACCTAGCAGTTCGAAAGCACATCAAAGTGCAAGTAGATAAATAGGTACCGCTCCGGCGGGAAGGTTAAACGGCGTTTCCATGTGCTGCTCTGGTTTGCCAGAAGCGGCTTTGCCATGCTGGCAACATGACCCGGAAGCTGTACGCCAGCTCCCTTGGCTATTAACGCGACATGACCACAACCCTAGAGTCGGACACGACTGGACCTAATGGTCAGGGGTCCCTTTATCTTTACGTCACCTTCAATCTTCCCTCATAACACTTGAGCAGTTGCAGACTTTAAGGTTTCAGCAGCATCTTGTGTGACTCCAAAATTCAGCCCCCTTGCCTCTCACCTTCCATTGCTCATCACTGTGGCACCCTCTTGACTCGGCACCCAGTGTGGGAAAACTGGTCATGCACACCTAAATCTACTTCTGACTTGAGTTCTAGCTCAAATATTAATCTACTGTGGATGTGTGGGGACACACACACACACATGCTGATGCCCTGAAAATGTAAATCAATCTTCCCTCATCATGGTGTTCTCCTAATGTTTTGAACTACTACGCTCACTAATCCCAGCCAGCATGGCAAATGGTTAGGGATGCTGAGAGTTATGAATGGCAAGAAAGCCAGAACCACCTGGCCCAGCCCACGTGACATCCTTCATCCCACTGATGTGGCCTTATAGGCCCAACCTACAGGACCTCCTGTCAGGCTGCCAGAAAAGCCGTCTGTTGTCCAATGCTGTGAGCAGAACCAGGCACAGTGCTTGCGGTAATTAACTTTATTGCTCAGTAACCAAGGAGTCAGCACACGGCACATCCATCAGATAAGCACGTCAGTTCCTGTCCCTTTCTTTCCCTTATTTATACCTCCCTCCTCGCTGTGACTCTGCTTTTCTTAGTTGTTCCAGCCTTTTCTCAGTCTTGGTTCCTGTGCTGAGAGTGAGGGAGGGGAAGGAGCTAAATCAGGACTGTACTGCAGAGCAGGAGACACAGCCTCTGTGGCTACTTTGAGCCTCTCCACCCTCACTCTCTGCTGATGATTCTTCCCTGTCCCATCAAAGTCCCCACAGGTGCCTCCTGGACCACTGGCTGCCACCTCTCTTCCTCATCCAGCCAGTCCCTGACACCTCCTTGACCACAGATCATCTTATTAGGTCCACAAGCTGCCAGTCACCACCATTCATAATGAAAGGCTGGAATTCATTCCCATGAGAATTACAGATGACCACCAACTTGGATGGCTTTAAAAGAGAGATCAAAAGACTCATAAAGCCAGGAATGACCATTAGCCTTTATGGGAATGTCCTGTCTCCACTGCCTAAGGCAGTATGCAAGTGGCAATCATAAGTGGGGCTGTTGCATTTATATCCTGCTTCTGGGCTTTCTCTAATGATATCCTGTTGGCCACTGTGAGAACAGGATTCTGGACTACATGGGCCACATTTTACATTCTTAATGATGCACATTCAAAAATGTGGTTTGTAGATTTCCTCCCCCATTCCCAGAAATGAGTACCGTTAAGTGACACATAAGCTTGTGCTCTACCACACTGTCAATCTTATAGACAAAAGGTGTTGTCAGGTCACTCTTATTTAGGAATATTTTAAAATTAAAAGAAGGATTAATAAATCATAAGACCTGAATGATTTATAGAGAAATCAATTATGTTGCAAATTTTCAACCGACACAGTCTTTTGACATCTTGCAATTTTGCATTTGGGAAGTGCTTCTATGAGCCTAGGTCAGGAGTGGGAAGCAGTTTTCATTCTGAGGGATTTCACTTCTGGGCACATTCCAGGGGCCACCAATCCACGGTGGGCCAAAAGCAAAAGCAAGCAGAGCAACAAATATTAATTCTACCTTTGTACAGTAGGCTAGTTTCTACCCCTGCTCTCTGGTCTTCAATCCAGGTAAGCAAGAAACACTACCAGAGTTCAAGGACACATTCTGGATGGGGGGGGGGGACATTCAGTGAAGGCTGTGTGGCCTGGAGAGAGAGAGAATGTGTAGCTGGGGGTGGTCTGTGGCCTAAGGAGAGGCCTACAGGGTTGCATTTGCCCCCTGGCTGTAGGGTTCCCCACCCCTGCAATAAAATGACAGTGTTGGCGTTGATCCTTGATCCTTACACACATGAGCATGACAGCAGTTTCTCGCACATGCTACCCCAAAACTGGCAGTCAGAGGCAGAGCACAGAAGCCAAAATGGGACATTTGGGATTGGGATAAGAAACTGGGGCAATTTCTGTCCATCTGGGATGTCCATCTTAAAGTGGGACAGCTATGCAGTATGTCAGCTAAAGTAAGTATGGTTGCTTTGAATGTCAACAATAGAGTTTCAGAGAAAATTTGCTTAGGATGGGAGAGTTAAAGTGAAGTAGGACCTTATTTCCCCTTCAGCAATCTGGCAGGTAGGACAAAGCTTGCTGTTCAGAATCTGTCCTGGTCTGTCCATCCCTTTCTCGGCATTGTGTCAGGTGCCACCACTGGGTTTGGTGCTGTTGGAAATAGGAGCCTAAACTAGATAGCAACATAGGAAGGTGCCTTATTCGGAGTCATTTTATTGGTCCCCCTAGCTCAGTATTATCAACACTAACAGGAAGTGACTCTCCGGGGTTTCAGACAAGGGTCTCTCCTAGCTCCACATGAAGATGCCAGGGATTGCTACATCCTGAGTAAGCCACAAGCTTAACATGAGTCAACAGTATGATGCAGCAGCAAAAAGAAAGCAAGCAAACAAACAAAAGTAATGCTATTCTAAGCTGCATCAACAGAAGACTAGTGTCCAGATCAAAGGAAGTAATAGTAATAGTCTATACTACTTTGTGGGAGGCAGTGGAAGACAGGAGTACCTGGTGTGCTCTGGTCCATGGGGTTATGAAGAGTCGGACACGACTAAACAACAAAAACTACTTTGATCAAAACCCACTTGGTTCTGTGACCAGTTCTGGGCACCACAGTTTAAAAAGGATATTGACAAGCTGGAATGTGTGCAGAGGAGGGTGACCAGGATGATAAGCTATTTGGAAAATGAGCCTTATGAGGAATGATTAAGAGAGTTTGGCATGTTTAGCTTGGAGAAGGCAAGACCAAAAGGCTATCTTCAAAAATTGTCACATGGGTGGTGGAGCAAGCTTGTACCATTATATTATTCTATGCATGTGAAACAAATGATCTACAGCTGAGCTATGGCTTTTGTACCTTCAGTGTGACCTGGCGGAGCTTTTAAGTTTCTAGGCACTCAAAGGAACAGTGTTTCATGATGCAAAGACACCTACTCATGCTCAAAGGCACTTTTTAAAAAAATAAATTAAAAACACCACCACCACCACCAATTTTCTTAACAAGGAAGAAACTTTACACATTGCTCAGGTTGTTACCTTTAACAAAATTAGCAAGTTTACCTATGATTGAATAGTCAAGATCACCTGAATATTTCCTGCCTTTTGACTCACAACCAGCTGTTTGTATCTCCACAAAATGGCAATTTTAAACACATTAGAACCACTTCAAATGAAACTGACAGCATTAACGATGGTGTTAGTAGGAAAACAAAACAAAACAAAAAGCCAAACCAAACCAAACCAAACCAATCAAATATTGCCCTGCCAAGCGGGCAATCAGCGTTCTTGGGGAAAGAAACCTTGGGTAAGATGGAGTGCTAATGATTAGGTTTTTCTTTCGTTAAAGAAAAAAAAAATATCAACTACTGTTCAGCAAAGAAAAATGGTTGGCAGGTTTCACTGAGTTCTTGTAGCAATTCCCTGCATATTGTTATGCAATTACCTGCAGGAGGTCAGAAAGCAATTAACATGGAACCTGCACTCTTCTGCTTGCAGGCTATAATACATAGTGGATGAAAGCCATATTCTTAGCTTGGAAGAGAATTGACTGCATTCTTTGCTTGTAATTGTGCTACATAGTTTTCCCTTAAAGTGGCCAGCTGTGACCACATTAGTAGCCCTCATTCAGTATATGGCTGTCCTCTCGCTTCACCTCTGCCATCCAGATGTCCACTTGTGAATACTTTGGGTGTTATAAAGGCCCCATCTGCACTATACATTTAAATCAGCATCATACCACTTTAACCGGTTTTCCCCCAAAGAACTCTAGAAATTGTGTCTGTTAAGGGTGTTGAGAGTTACAGGACCGCATTCCCATCACAGAACTACAATTCCCAGAGTTCCCTGGATGAGGAACTTTGTTGAATTCCAGACAGAAAGAGCCACAATTCAGTGGCAGGGCATTTGTTTTGCATGAAGGAAGTTCCAGGTTTGATCCCCAGACTCTCCAGATAGGGCTGGGGAAAAAAACTCTTGCCTGAAGTGTTGCTGCCGGCCAGTGTAGACAAGACTGAGCTAGGAAGACGAATAGTCTGGCTCAGTGTAAAGGCAACTTCTTGTGCGATTCACATCACACCAGATGATTGGTGATACTCATTAAGGCTGATGAGAACAGAGCCCAGCCTCAGGGCCCCGGGTTTTCCTGATATAAGAAAGCCTCTCCATCTCTGAATAATTTTAGTCATTGTGCTTTGGATCTGGAGAGTAAGCTCCATCATGACCTGGCTCTCTCCTAAATTCTTCAGTAGTTAGGAGAATGGGGAGGAGTGAGAAGCTTGGTCTGATGATTTGTTTCTCCAAGTTCGGTTCTCGCTCCACTGGTGATATAAACCTCTTAGCAAAACAAAGAGCAGGGCTGGAGGTATGGCACTGTCCAAATAGTACAATATTATAATATAAGCACAGAGAATGTCCAAAACATGACCCAGAGGCAAGGTCAGACAGAAGTCAAATGTCACTATCACAAGGAGCTCAGCAAGGCAAGGAACCTACAATCAACCTCAACTCTCAAAAGTCCTATGCTGTTTCCAGCAACTGGAAGGGTCAAGGTGGAGATCTTATACAAGGTGGCTTCCTGAATGACTCCCTAACCACAACTACTGGTAGAAAAGGAGTTCCATATATTTCTTATTTCTGAGTAGGCTCCTTATTCATGAACCACACAATGGCCTTGGGTTTGTAGATGTATGCTATATTGTCACTCTTTGGCCCAAACCTGGACCTTTTGGTGTTCTTGAGGACGGAGGGGTGACACCTGTCTTGAGAGCAGTACATGAGTCAACAGTGTGATGCAGCAGCTAAAAAAGCCAATGCAATTCTGGGCTGCATCAATAGGAGTATAGCATCTAGATCAAGGGAAGTAATAGTACCACTATATTCTGCTCTGGTCAGACCTCACCTGGAATACTGTGTCCAGTTCTGGGCACCACAGTTCAAGAAGGATACTGACAAGCTGGAACGTGTCCAGAGGAGGGCAACCAAAATGGTCAAAGGCCTGGAAACGATGCCTTATGAGGAACGGCTTAGGGAGCTGGGTATGTTTAGCCTGGAGAAGAGAAGGTTAAGGGGTGATATGATAGCCATGTTCAAATATATAAAGGATGTCATATAGAGGAGGGAGAAAGGTTGTTTTCTGCTGCTCCAGAGAAGCGGACACGGGCAATGGATTCAAACTACAAGAAAGAAGATTCCACCTAAACATTAGGAAGAACTTCCTGACAGTAAGAGCTGTTTGACAGTGGAATTTGCTGCCAAGGAGTGTGGTGGAGTCTCCTTCTTTGGAGGTCTTTAAGCGGAGGCTTGACAGCCATCTGTCAGGAATGCTTTGATGGTGTTTCCTGCTTGGCAGGGGGTTGGACTGGATGGCCCTTGTGGTCTCTTCCAACTCTATGATTCTATGACTCCACCTCCTCCTTTGACAGCTCCACGAGTTCTTCAGCAAGTCTTTCACCAGAGGAATCCTGGAACTCACCATGGGTTCCAGGCAGGACCTCTTAGATGGTTCAGAGAGATCCAGGCCACTTCTAGTTTTTGAAACCCATAGGCATAATATGAAAAAAAAAATGACAAGACTACAAAACAAAACAAGGCGCTGAAGACAGAGTGCGACATAATTTTATTTATTTATTATTTATTTAACAAATGTTTCCCTAGCCCTTTCTATTTTGCTCTGATGTGCATAAAAACAAGTGCAAAAGTTATCAAGTGCCTACAAACTAGGGTTGCCATATTTCAAAAAGTAAAATTCCTGACACCTGGAAAGTTGAGCTTTGAATTTTCCTGATGTGTGCCAAGCGTACAACAAACTGACCAGTATCTAAATTTGAGACCTTCTTTGAACTTGAGGCCCCCATAAAAAAAATAGCTCTCACTGATTAGCCTTGGTTCCAGGAGACCCTGCCTGTTCTTCAAGGTCTTAAATTTGTGGGGTGTATGGCTGACCCTCCTAGGACCCTAGTTGTGGCACTAGGTGAGGGCTAGCAGGACACAGGATTCTTGGATGTGTTGACATCACCCACTGCTAATTCTAGGCAACCTTTGAACAATTTTACATATGGACTCAAGTTAGGCTTCTAGTACTTAGCACACTGTACTAATAAAAAAGGTAGGTAGCTCTTTCTGTTCCATTCATTGGCAATAAGATAGTAATCCAGGGCTTTGAGAGCTGAATAGTCTCAATAAAAGGCAATTGTGCCACTGGGAGCTAATGACAGTTTTGCACATAACAGAGACCTTGGAGAGTAATTATAGAGCCTTTTAAAGCCTGCAGATTTTGCTACACACACATATCCCATTGCTGAAGAATGCTGAGAAAAGTCACATAGTACTCTTTGCACTACATCAGGTCCAATATGCACCAAAAGTTGGTGCAGCGCTGGCAGATCTGCTAGGTCTCCCACTTCTGAGTGACTTTCAAGGTGATAAGAAAACAAATGAGTTTCCCCAGCACTCAAAACTTCCATGTTCCATTGTTTGGAAGCTGTGGTTTTTCTTTTCTCCATTTGAGAATTTGGAATTGCAATATTCTATGAAGTGCTTGGGAAGATATCATGAGACACCTATTGGATAGCATCCATGCCATCACTTGTTATGAGAGGTGATCTGTCTATTGAGCAATCATCCTGATTTGTTTGTAGAAATTATGCAGGCAAATTACACAGGGTTGGCCATTACTGAGCATTCTTTCTGATATGTTTAATTTTTTTTCTTTACTTTAAAGCATTTAGAAATCATCCAGTGCTTCAAAAACAGTCTAACAAACAATATATCATAAAGACAAAACCAAAACCAATAAAACAGCAATATAAAAGCACAAAAGCATACAAAAATGAATTTTAAAAATTCATAGGATTCTAACCTATAAAACAAGGTCCAATCTTATGTGTCAGGGAAAGCCTGAATGAAAAAGACAAGTCTTCACAAGACAACTGAAGCAACGGATGGTTGTTGCTTCACGTATGGCAGAGGGGAGGGCATTTCACATTTCAGGGGCAACAGAATAAAATGCCTATTTTCAGCTTACCATACTATTCTGAAGTGTGGTGCCGTGGGCTGAATTTCCCCAGGTGGTCTAAGTGATCTAACAGGACCAGGTGGACTCCAGCTCCGTGTTGGCTAGCTCATACCTGGAAGGTTGGCAGGCTCATCATCACTGGATGCCTTCAAGCAGAAGGTGGATAATCACCTTGTGGAATCATCTAACTCTTGATTTTTTGCACAAAGCAAGGGCTTCAACTAGCTAACTTCCAAAGTGCCATATGACTGAATGAAATCAATAAAGATAGGTTGATAATAGATACATGTGTTCTCTCTTTCTTTCTCTCTCAACTAAAACAATATAGTCACCAAGTCAATTTATGCACGATCATTTTCAGTAATTAGAAATTAGGGGTTTGGCTTGGGGTTTTTATCAGTTCTCATCCCAGACTTTGTGGGTCCAGTGAGCAAAATGAACCCCCTCCCCCAGAGAGCGATTTGAAGCTTTACCTTCCCTTAAATGGAAAAGCACGAGGCAAACAACATGTTCTGTAATAAGCATCCTCCAGGCTGGAAATCTTGGCACTTGCTTTGTCAAAGTGGGGTGGGGGTGGGTGGGGGCGGGGGTATTCACTCAGGGCTGTTGCCACATCCCCTGCATAAGCCCCCTAAAAGCAACTGTGATAAACAACATTTCCTACATTTCGCTCAGTTGCTTACAAAGGGAAGGCAGGAGAAGAGAGATGTCAGACTTATTAATGTGCTTGGATTGTCAACACAGCTTTTAGCTTCTTATCGCTCCATGTCCCTTAGCAGAGACACAAGCTGAATCTGAAAGAGTCCAAGGAGGTCGGCAATGGAGAAACACATATTGTAAAGCTACAGGGACAGCTGTCCAGGAAAAAGGCAAATGAGAAGTGCCTGGCAATAGTTCTCAGGGTGAGGCAGTAGGCACAACACAGGAGGATAAAGCTGTGGTACATGCAGGGGGGTCGGTGGGGTCGGTACGCCCCGTGTGCCAGGGGAGGGGGGGTGACAAGTGGCGGCCTCTCCCGCCACTCCCCAAGGGGAGCCCTGCTGCCGGCACCCTGTCTGTGCAGCACTGCTGCTCCCAGGGCGACGTAGCGAGCGGCGGCATGTGGAGAATGGCGGGAGGGGCCGCCGCTTGTCACCCCCATGCACCGCCACTCGCTTCATCGCCCCGGGAGCAGCAGCGCACGGCCCAACGACAGAGTGCAGGCACACTCTGTTGTCGAACTGCTGCTTCTGCGGCCCCCTTTTGAGCCACAGAGCGAAAAGGTGGCTTGTGGGGCTGCCGTGCACGATAAAAGGGGGCTGCGGAAGCAGCGGCAGGCACTCCGTCGTGACATCACAATGTGACGTCACGACACCCCGCCCCCGGGGCATTTCCCTTCGCCGCCCCAGGTAGCGCGGAGCCTTCCTCCGCCACTGGGTACATGAGGCTATCTGCTTGTGATTTTCCCATGTGTACATGGTTGACTTCTGTGAGAAAGGAGTGCTGGACTAAAAGGGTCTTTGCCTGAGCTAGCAAACTCTTCCTTTTTTCTAACTAGTAGCGACTAGCCATGATGGCTCTTTCCTACCTCTCCAGCTGGAGGCAGCATGCAATTATTGGGATCCACAAACAGAGAACAGTAGACTTCCCAGATGTATCTGGGTAGTGAGAATAAGATGCTGGACTAGATGAGAAATGTAGGTAAGGTCGTTTGTGGTGGTGAAAAGCACAAATACCGGTATATCATTCTCAGGTGCCCCCTTCATTAGTTCATCCAAACATAGCTTAGCCAGTTTCAGGTTAGCCAGTTTCTGGAACAGGTAATAAAGAGGTGGGGCACATGTGTGGATTAAACTAGGGCTATATTTCATTATACATGTCTTCAGAGAGGGCAGGGCAGTGCCAGCGTAAACTGAACTTCTCAGGTGAGCAAGAGGCATAGGAAACTATGGCCCCTTTACCTGGGCCTTACCCTCAAGGTACTGATATTAACAAGGCTTACCTGGCCTGTATTGAGGGTAAATCTATAAGTTTTAGTTTCTCTCAAGTCTCCTATTTGTTCAATCTTAAATTTACTTCCCCACGTTTCCATATTGGTATCGTGACAATTCAGTACAATATTAGTGTGATTTTCCCCAGTTTGCAAAACTTGATATACAATTTTACCAATGAATTTAACCTTATCCAGTGGTACCTCAACTTACGAATTACTCGACATACGAATTTTTCGACTTACGAATGAAAAAAGTGCCCGCACGCCTACGAATTTTTCGACATCCGAAGGACATCCGTTGGCGGTTTTAGATGGGGTTTACTCGACTTACGAATTTTAGATGCGGTTTACTCAACTTACGAATTTTTCTGAATTTTTCGTTTCCAATGCATTCCTATGGGGAAATCGCTTTTTTCGACTTACAAATTTTTCGACCTACGAATGTGCATTCGAACGGATTAAATTCGTAAGTTGAGGTACCACTGTATGCATTTTTTTGCCAATATGCCAATTTCTCTAATTGAACACATATTTGTATGCTACTTCCACTGATATATGTATTTACATGCACATTTTATGCATTTTTGTACATGCTAGCTGACTGGAAATATGCATTGCTGAATTGGTGAAATGTGAATTTCTAAGAATGACAGCGTTTCCATTTGTGTATAGTTTTGGAAAGAGCAAAGTAGGTTAAGTTTGACTCTAAATGTGAACTGAATAGAATTTCTGCCACATTCCTACCTGTTCCCTACTCTCAAGGTTAGGTAAGCTTATTGGACCCCAACCCCTCCTGGGGCCACTCAGCTTTCGTCAGGTGACACAGAGAAGCCTCAAAGGCAGTCTGTATCCATGCTTCAAGTTGCGCAGCTCAAAACCATTGGCGTCTGAAACTGCTGACTGCTCCTAAAAAGCAATCACACCTTTCAAGCTGAAATGTGATCAAATTAACCTAGTAAATACTACTACTACTACTACTACTACTACTACTACTACTACTATTAATAACAACAACAACAACAACAACAACAACAACTTTTTATTAGTATCCCACCCTCCCCAGCTGGAGCCGGGTTCAGAGCAGCTAACATCATATTTTAGCAACACCCACCATCTAACACCCAAACTCTCGTGGCATTTACCTTTAATATCTGTTGGAAGCTGCCCAGAGTGCCTGGGGAAACCCAGCCAGATGGGCAGGGTACAAATAAATTATTATTAGTAGTAGTAGTAGTAGTAGTAGTAGCAGTATTTCATGATTTATGTACCATGTGATGCAAGAAAAAGAAAGAGAAAGAGGTGCTTAGAAAATCTAAGCTGTTTACAAATATAAAATCCAATTACACAAGCATCCATAATTAAACACACTGATCCAATAGCTGAAACTGAAATTCACCAAAGACTGAATTTTCAAGGGTTTTCAAGGGTTTGAAAGTGATTTGAAGTGCTGGGCTTCAGCATGGATCCATTGGTGGTTCCGGGGGTGACAGTGGAGAGTATGCAGCTGAAGTGGGGGGCCCATCTGGGGGTGTTGAATCCCTAAATTGCTGAGCCTGCTAAGGTTGTTGTTATTTTGAGCCAGCCTCCAGTCCTATGGACTTCCATAGTCTTTTTGGGGTGGGAATGGTAAGGTTCTGATCATCGTCTTTGGGGGAATATTGTGTTAGGTTTGGGTCCCTGGTACAGGTGAGTCCATAGACAAGCAGAGAACATTGGTGTGCTAGTGCCATGCATTTTATTTTATTTTTTAAAAAATATTTAATTAAAAGTGCAGTGTATTGGCCCTCCTGGCATGCCATGCCTGGAACAGCCTGAACAAAACAAAGGTAATGTTAAATGTTTTCTGGAGTGGAAGAAACTTGGAGGAGGTGGGTGCTTGTAATATTCAGAGTAGACCCATTGAAATGAATGGATAACTAACTTAAGATCTATCCTGAATATAATTTAATTGAAGGCTACCTTTGCAGCTGGGCCTGTATACAATAATTGCCATGCATCCTATAGAACTTATTTCAATTTCCCTCAATATTTTGGCAGATGTTTTGCCTGCAGAAGACCCTTCAAATTTGCCTCTGATTTGGTGTGAACTTTAGTGAAATGGTGGAAACGGTAGAGAAAAAACCAATAATGTGAGAACCTACAGGAGGCACTGCAGCAAGTTAAATCTTCCTTTTGGAATCTCATCTGAACTCTTCTTATTTATATTTCCCAAGAGTGGCCCCAACTGTATTTCAATATAAGTGCAACATAGTTAATTGAAATCAGTAATTTCAGTGCTCATTAATAACACATCTCTAGGAAGAAATAACATCGCAGCAGTTAATGATCAGCATAAAAAAGCCCGGGCCTTTACAGCATGAGTACCATCTCTGGGTTCATTTTATAGTTGATTAGAGCAAGTTAAACTTTGGCCCCTACTCGGTGAAGTTGTATATTTAATGGGCAGGTTTGGCAATGGGGGAAGTTATCAAAATTTCACAGGTGTTCCAGAGGGAGGTCAGCCAACAGGAGCTGATGCCAAGCAGCATCTCAACCATGTGAAAATGGTCACTGGAGCCTGGAATTGCAGAAACGTTCCTGTGTTTCCCTCAAAGTGTGAAAATCAATTGATGTAACATCTAGTGGCCACCTCTGTCCCTCCCATTGATGTTCAACACTGGAAAATTCTTCACCTGTATTCAATTTTGTGTTTCCAACTAAGCTTTGGTCAGAGGAAACTCGTTGGGTTGTAGCCAATATTAGTCATGCTCAGAACAAACCCACTGAACTTTAAGGGCATGACTAACTTAGATTCATTCAGTTCAATGAGTCTACTCAAGTAGATTTTCAGGCCTAAGTTAGTCAAGTCCATTAATTTCAGTCTGCTGTAAGTATGACTAACATTGGATGCAACCTATAGTATTTATGAGTTGGGGATGGAAGGTTAGATAGATAAGAAACAGATACAGAGATATATTTTGGCCGGAATAATTATGCCCTCAAATTCTGACCAAGCACCCTATAAACTCATCAGTCTAAAATGTTGGGCATCACCTCTCTCAAGTGATGGATGGTCTATGGCAGAAAAAGTACCAAGAACACATTGCCAGATGTTCCTTGTCAATTTATCCAAATCTGCCTTGAATTTCATTCAGTTGGATAAATTTGGGGGACCATTTGCCTTTGGCTGAAACATTTTAACAGTGTGGTAGTGGCATGGCCCTAGTTCACGCCTGGGCTTCAGACAGAATCCACAACCCCAAATCCCTTTAACAGGATGCCCTTATCAAGGAGGGAAAGGCAGAGGCTACAACCTGCCCTCCCTTAAACAAAGGCTTACCCAATGCCTAACCACCACTCAAGCCCAAATGGCTCACCGCCAGCACCCTCACACCTGCAACCAACTCTAATGCCCTCTACAATGCTTTCCAGCCAAATATCGCTTTCCACATAGGAAAGATATACGCCTTCATTACGGAACATGGCCTCCTGGTCAAACAAGACAGCGGGATGCCATACCACACGGCTGTTCGGTTGTTGCACCTTTTTTTGCAACCTCACAATTAGCTGTCTTCCTGGGCCTGTTGACGACCATCAGGTCAGGGCAATCACTCTAGCAATGCCTCTCCAATAGCTGAGACCAAATTAAGGCCTATGAAAGTGCTCCTTGATATTCCAGGTCAGGTCAATGCTGTTCCTTAGAACCAAAGAGAGTCATAGTTACTCCCGCCGTTTACCCGCGCTTCATTGAATTTCTTCACTTTGACATTCAGAGCACTGGGCAGAAATCACATCGCGTCAACACCCGCCGCGGGCCTTCGCGATGCTTTGTTTTAATTAAACAGTCGGATTCCCCTGGTCCGCACCAGTTCTAAGTCAGCTGCTAGGCGCCGGCCGAGGCGGGACGCCGGCGCCGCGCCGCCCCGGGGGACCGGGGGGCGCCGCCCGCCGCCCGCCGCAGCTGGGGCGATCCACAGGAAGGGCCCGGCGCGCGTCAAGTCATTCTTGCCCAGCTGGACGACAATAGGGTGGGTCATGTTGCACCACACTGGACATCACAATGGGCATGAATTCATCCCGCTTCATACCACATTCCAAGGCCATGACTTCACTGGTAAGCAAAAAAATAAAAATAAAAAATAAGGCATACATAGAATTAGTACACCTTGACCATGAAAATCTAGGTAAGCTGTTTTTGTCAGTTATATACTGTGTAAATTATGGACTGAGTTTGGTATAAACTGTATAACTAATGATCTCACGAAAGGGTATTATGTATATAAGCACTTATAAATATTATAAGATTTATTTCTAACGTAGGATTTCTTAATATTCCAGCTGATGAAGAATTATCGAAACAGGGCCTTGTCCTGGAATTTATTTCAACTGGAATTTGTTCCAATACCTAATAATAAAACTGTTTGAAGACTTTAAAACTGATCTCCCGCCTGGCCAGAGTTCTTGGATTTTTATTTTTGACTTCTGGATATCACCAAGAACTCCAATTTCTACAGTAATTCACTGGTAAGCAAGCATTTATGTTCCAGATTTGCTATTGCTTTGCTTGCCACATCCTGTGCATTAAGTAGCCTAAAAGGGGACCGTGATTTTCCCACCCCACCCCCACCCCCAAAAGTTCTGTAGTACTTCCTCTGGTCCTGAATCATGACTCCTGAGCCTGTACTGTTGCTTGCCTGAATAAAGATATATATTTTTACTCAAAGGTAAGAGCATCCAATTGTGTTACTTGCAAGGAACATAGTGTTAAAGCAGGCCCCTGAATCCCCTGCTCACCAGATGGGTAGTGACGAAGGGTTCAATCCTGCTTAGTTTGACTGTGCACATGTTTTCCACAGCTGGGAAGAGTACAGTCAAATCTGCATCTGATCTGACACCCCACCCCCTGACATCCCCACATCTCTCTGGGAGCCCCGATTTGGTACAAGATTCGGCCAAATGCAGTGCACAGCCCCAAAACAAATCAGGATCCTGCCATGTAGATAAAGCTCATCAATAGGACAGCTGAATTTATCTGAAATGGACTTCTTCAATTACTTTGAGCAGCTTTTCCAATAATCACGACCATTTGACAGAACAAGGGCAAATCTTTGCAATCCTGTTGATTCTGGACCCACTCCCTTTTATCCTGTCCAAAAAATCCATTTGAGAAAAGGGAACCTGATAATAAACTTTAATGGACAATTGCTTCACTGGACCATGCTAATGATTTGTTTTCCTTTTTTAAAAAAACAGCTTGGCCATACACAAATTGAGTTTGTGCAGTCCGTTTGTGCATGCATTTGCATACAGATCTTTGTTGTCTTTCCCACTTCCCTACATGGATTTTTTTTCTGTGGTGGGTGGAGACTTCATTTTCAGCCAATGAACAATTCATTCCCATTTCTCTACTATCAGTCATAGAACAATGCCCTTTTCCTGGTGACATCCTGGATGCTCCCACATTTTGTCGGTAAACAAAGCATCCCTTGTGGCAAGTGCCAGAATGCAGATGGCAGAGCACAAAGACCAATACTTCTTCCGAGGTGATGCCATTTAGGGATGAATGGAGCAATCAATTCCCTGTCATTATTTATGCATGTTTTCATTCATAAATGGGATTATTATTATTATTTATTACTTATACCTCGCCTATCTGGCCAGGCCTCCCCAGCCACTCTGGGCGGCTTCCAACAGAATATTAAAAACACAATAAACCATCAAACATTAAAAACTTCCCTAAACAGAGCTGCTTTCAGATGTTTTCTAACAGTCCGGTAGTTGTTTATTTCCTTGGCATCTGATAGGAGGGCTTTCCACAGGGCATGGAACTTGATGTAAGTCATAGGGCTTCCCCTTCTTGTGGTTTACCCTTAGTTCGACTCCCTGCAGATGAGCGGGAATAAAGATATAGCCTGGTTTCACCCAATGCCTAAGCCCAAACCGCCCACATCTGTTAGCAATAAAGTTGCGGCCTCTTTTAGCCCATAATCCTAAACACTTGTGTCGGTGTGTTTATTAATCAATGGGGGAACTACAGGGCATGGGGCCTTGGCACGCCATCCACATATGCATAGGAATCCCACAGTAGCCAGAGGAGGTAGTCCCACCACCTCCTGTGCTGTCCCACAATTTGTCTCCTGCACCTTGAGGTGACGCTTCTCCCACTGGACTCTAACAACTGGATGACAGACTCCATGGAGGATAATGACAGAGCTAAGGAGCTTCCACATGCTCCAAAAGAAAACATGTCTTTTCTACTGACTCTGGTTGTTCCAGTGTTTCCTATCGCCTTTCCTTGGTGGCGGATGTTACAGTGGATCACAACACCTACCGAAAACCAGCTTTATGTTGCTCTAATGAGCAGCTATTGAAGATGAAACATAATTTTATTTATGACACATGTATTTGGAAATCCCATTTTATTTCAAAAGGAGTGGTTGTTTGTTGTCCCCTCCTGGCATTTGCTTTCGAGTGCCAGAGAGACTCTAAGTTTTCCAAGCACATATTCTTTAATCCAGTGCATTAGAACCAATTTTCTATTTTGCTTGAGACAAAAAAATTATTCAGCCCAGTGTGGGATCATTTCTCCGGCTGGAGCATGCATACACATGTCATAAAAATACATAAAAATCACACAAACACACACACACACAGAGAGAGAGAGAGAGAAAGAGAGAAAGAGAGAAAGAGAGACGGAAGGAAGGAAGGAAGGAAGGAAGGAAGGAAGGAAAGAAGGAAGGAAGGAAGGAATGTTCAAATAATTAAAACAGGAAGCTAGTGGCACGCTTGCTCAGATTTCAATTTTGCAGCTGCCTGAGGGGTAGGGAAGGACAGCCATTTCACACAGATACGCTGTTTGATAAAGTGTGATAAGGACTTAAGGGGGGAAAATTGGCAGATTAAATTGAAATGAAAGCAATGGATGTTTGCATTCCAAAAGCTATTAAGAAGCAGTTCAATTGAACAGCAAGGAATTTTCTGTTGCATGCACGAATGAACCAGAGTGAGAGGCACTTCAAAAATAGTGTCAGGGAAGGTCAGGAGTGGATTTTCTTAAAGCAATAACTTTTGTTTAAGAAACAATAAAATGCTGCACAGCTGAGGGTTGCAAAATCATCCCCACAATACATTATTTCCGCTCTTTTGGGGATATGCTCCATGTCATCTGAAACTATGTCCATACAGGGAAGAGAATCTGCAAATGCAACTACTACCTGCTACAGGTATTATATACCTGAATACTAGCTCGGAGCTGAGACAGCAGGGGATGAATAGTGCCTTCATGCTTTGTTTTTGGACCTCCTGGGTGCTGGCGTACCTGGGAAAGAGCACCCTGAACTAGGTGGACCTTTGGCATGATTCGACAATGCTATTCTTATATTTTATGACATACCACCTTCTGCAGTGGCGGAGATCCAGCTGTAGCTGGGGTTGTGATTGTGCCCAGTGCACTTTTCTGTCAGGGAGGAGGAGACCCACCCATCAGCATAACTTCCTATGGATCTTTGTGGAGACAAGCATTAACGGGAATTCATAAGGTTTTCCTTAACGCCGCTGGTTCTGACAACCCTACTTTAGAGAGAAAAGCACAATGCAGGCTAAAAGCATTTAGTAGGGCAGCTGTGGGACCCTTAGACCTTTTTGGTGTGGGACCCCGAGACCTCTTCATGTGGCCCCAGGGGCATTCTCTAGGCCACACACCTGCTTTGGATCCTTCTCAAGTAATTTTACCTCCTCAAGCACCTCACCTGACACTGGCATAAGGTGGACTCGTAATCTGGTGAACCAGGTTCGCTTCCCCGCTCCTCCACATGCAGCTGCTGGGTGACCTTGGGCTAGTCACACTTCTCTGAAGTCTCTCAGCCCCACTCACCTCACAGATTTTGTTGTGGGGGAGGAAGGGAAAGGAGATTGTTAGCCACTTTGACACTCCTTCGGGTAGTGATAAAGCGGGATATCAAATCCAACTCCTCCTCCTCTTCTTAGGTTCCCTGTGAACGAATGCAGCCCTTGAGATGTAAGAAATCCTCCACCCCTGCTTAAGGGCCACAGCACCAGTAATTCAAATGTCCAAAGGACTGTATGAACATATTCTGAACACTACAGTTCTATATGCATTTACCTACAGTAGGAGTCAGCCTCACTGAACTCAGTGATACCTACTTTGGAGCCGGCAAACACAGGATTGCTGTGTAACCACGGGCGTAGCAAGGGGGGCGTGGGGGGAGGAACCGCCCCATGTTCCATAATGGAGGGGGTGACAAATTATCAAGGAACAATTACTACCCTACTAGGGCGGTTCATAAAAACTTTTTTAAAAAAAGCCTGCTCCAAAGGTCTTATCTTACTATACTAGGGATTATATAGCTATATATGAAATTTCATGCATATCAGTTAATATCTTGTTACAGGTGGGTAGCCGTGTTGGTCTGCCATAGTCAAAATAAAATAAAAAATTCTTCCAGTAGCACCTTAGAGACCAACTAAGTTTGTTCTTGGTATGAGCTTTCGTGTGCATGCACACTTCTTCAGATATCTTGACCCTCCTCCACCAAAATAGCTGTTTACTTGGCTGTTTTCCTATGTCGTGAAGGCTGAAATTTCAGTTCAGTGGAGCACTTACTGTTCCCAACCCTAACCCTGTGGAAAGCCATCTAATTAGACTTTAATTTGATTTTGAGATGTTTTTAGGAGGTAATTTAATTATTGTTTGATTTTATACCAATGTTATGTATCTGATGTTAGCCACCCTGAGCCCGACTTCGGCCGGGGAGGGCGGGATATAAATAAAAGTTTATTATTATTATTACTTGTTATTATTCCTTTGTAAGAAAATATGAAATAACGTAAAACCATTTTTGCAGGGGGGTCAATGGGGGGGGGACAAGAAATTTTCCGCACCGGGTACCACCAGACCTTCCTACGCCTCTGTGTGTAACTGTCCAAATCACCAAGTTTTATGCAGAATGGTTGAAGAAGCTAGGTATGCTTAACCTGGAAAAGAGGAGACTGAGAGAAGATATGATTGTTGTTGTTGTTGTTGTTCAGTCGTTCAGTCATGTCCGACTCTTCTTGACCCCATGGACCAGAGCACGCCAGGCACGCCTATCCTTCACTGCCTCTCGCAGTTTGGCCAAACTCATGTTAGTAGCTTCGAGAACACTGTCCAACCATCTCATCCTCTGTCGTCCCCTTCTCCTTGTGCCCTCCATCTTTCCCAACATCAGGGTCTTTTCTAGGGAGTCTTCTCTTCTCATGAGGTGGCCAAAGTACTGGAGCCTCAACTTCAGGATCTGCCCTTCCAGTGAGCACTCAGGGCTGATTTCTTTAAGATGGATAGGTTTGATCTTCTTGCAGTCCATGGGACTCTCAAGAGTCTCCTCCAGCACCATATGATATGATAGCCATCTTCAAATATTTTAAGGGAATGGAAGAGGGAGCATGCTTCTTTTCTCCTGCTCTGGAGGGTAGGGCACGTACCAATGGCTTCAAGTTATAAAAAAGGAGATTCCGACTTAGCATCAGTAAAACTTTCTGACAGTAAGAGCTAACAGTGGAATGGACTCCCTCAGGAGGTTGTGAACTCTCCTTCCTTGGGGGTTTTTAAAGCAGAGTTTGGATGGCCATCTGCCATGAATGCTTTAGCTGAGATTCCTGCATTGCAGGGGGTTGTAAAATGACCCTTGGAGTCCCAACTCTACAATTCTACGATTCTACAATTCTGTGATTCTATATATTAACAAGCAACCCTTGTGTGTGTGCATTGGGTTCTAAATTATTTCCACAACAGGGAAAAAATGATTTTGTGTGGTGCCCACCAAAGTAAAAGATTTGAAACTTGGAACATGGAATATCAAGGGCCTCTTTGAGCTTTCCCCCATATCAGGTATGGCTGTGATCATAGCTGGATGTGCAGTCCACCTCTGAACAGCCCATAGAGCACTGCGGGGTGGAAAGCTCCTGGATGAAAACCTCTGCTGTAAGTGGCTCCTCATTCCTCAAAGATTTTCAGTCCTTTTTCTTTCTTTCTCCCTTTTAACCTTACCCCCAATCATCTTCTTCCCTGTATCTCTTTCACTCATTCCTTACTGCTGTTACCCCCTGATGGGCTACATCACAGCTATAATGCAGATCTTGGAAGGGGACATGTCTATCGTTCTTCCTATTAACTACTCTCCCCACAATCTCTGGAGTGTAATCTTTACTTAAAAGCTACTTTGATCAGCTTCAGGCATCTTATTTTCTTTTCCTTCCTCTCTCTCTCTCCCTCCTTCTGCCCCTTACTCTTTGTCTGTTCTCACTTCTATTCTCTTCCTTCTCCTCCTGTATCTTTCTTCACTTCCTCCTCCTCGCTAGGTATAAGCAGCTCCCCTCTATTCTGTTTGCATCCTGACATTCCAGTGCATTTTGGGGCTTTGCTTCTTTGAGATTCTGGTGGGAGATTGAGGGATGGTAATCAAAAATCAAAAATCAGGAATGTGGCCTTGCAATTGTTGTACTCCAATCCCCATCAGTCCCAGCCAGCATGGGCAATGGCTAGGGATGATGGGAGCTGTAATCCAATGACATCTTGGTTTACCAATCCACAGGATTACGTGCATGCAACCTCACTCCATAGTCACCACAACCAATCCTATTTGATAATAGCTGTTCAAGGATGGTTTAAAATATAGCCAAGACATAGCTGGATTCATCTACCCTGTTTTGCTAGCATAAGCCAGCACAATAACTCTTGCTAGTGCAGTGGTGTTTCCCCCCTCTCCTTCCTTGCCATATCCACTTGAACCTTCCTCAGATCTGCTCTGGAGTGTTGGGAGAATCCTTGGAACAGCAAGCAGACAGAGGAGAGAGAGGTTTGTTCCAGAGGTTTGGGCATTATGCTGAATCCTACCCATAATCAATACACAAGAGAGAGATATCCACAGGCTTAGTGGAACCTGGTAGGTAAGCACTGGAACTCAGTGGTCAAGCATCTGCTTTGCAAACAGAAGCTCCCTGGTTCAAGCTTTGCCATCTCCAGATTAAGCCCAGCAAAGCAAACACACCAAATCTGTAGAAGTACCTTTGATATGCCAAATCCTACTCTTCTTTTCTCTCCCCCTATTTCTTCTACCAGCTTTCCAGGTAGAAGTTATTGCATGCAGGGCAGGGTGAACCCATGGAACAATTAAGGGGAAAGTGTGTGTGTGTGTGTGTGTGTGTCCATTTATTTCTACTTCATAGTTGTATCTCAGCTCATTAGTCTCCTGGCCTTCTCTCCAAGACCTGTCCTCACTCTATTGCTTCCTCATTCAATTTATTTCCCATCTCCTATTTTTCCTTCTTGAAAAATAACCAGCATCTCTCCCCCTTGCAAAGTATCTGGTCCCCTCTGGTGTCTTACTGAGGCTTTGAATGATTGTCTTGATGTATTCCTCTTTTTATGCAACTTTTCATGAATTGCTAATACAAGCACCCTGCTGAGAGAAGCTTGGTCTGCTTTCCATACTAAAAAAGCCCACATTCACAGGGGAGGATGTAGAAATGTATATCAGCTACAAGGTATCGGTATATGCATCTGGCTCAGGTTGTTGGCAGTGGGGTGGAGGAGGGTGGAAGAGGACAAGTTCACTTTCTATTCATTTCCCCGGATGCGTTCCTCAATAACGGGGTGGACTTCCGGGCATCTTTGCATTGTAATGAGTACTGCTAGCACAGCTTGAGATAAATGAAGCACATACATATGCAGCTATAATTCTTTATCTGTTAAATGGGTTTTTCTAGGACAGTAGGCCTATATTTCTGTTGAAAGGGTCTCCCCCCAAGCTCAGCGCCTGCTGCTCATGCACACCACAGGGTGTGCTCGTGTCCCATGTGCAAGCCGCAGGCCATCTGCATGACACATCCGCATGCCCCACGACAGATGCGAGTGATGCCAGCACATCACGGAGCATACACACAAACCACAAGCACACAGCAGTGGAGTGTGCATGCATGGTGTGCTGACATCAAGCAGCCCTGGGCCCCCTCAATTGCGGGGGGAAGGGGGTGCGCATGCTGAGGGCACCTACTGGAGCACAACAGCCATCTTGGCTGTGCAATGCCCTCAAAGGTGGCCTATGACTAGCTTTATAAGCAAACCCTAGTGCTTGTGTTAATTAGAACTATCCTCCTTATAAATTCCTGACCTGCACAGTCTGCAACAGAATGCAACTGGTTCATTCATTTAGCCAAAGCATTGGCTCCTGCTTATTCTTTCTGATATGCAGAGACGAAATAGAAGTTTGCCAGACTGAGAGACAAATTGCAAGCAGTGTTAACTGGGCCTATTAGCAGGCAATTCGACTGCAAACACTGGGATAGCACATTATAAAAGGTGAGATAAGTCCTACTCTGGTAGTAATGGCAATTGTTTGCAGGAGTAAAGAAGGAATGCCTGGCTCAAACAGAGCTGGTACAAGTCTGGACAGGCCTGCTTATTGTTGTGTCGTGGGTTCTGATAGCAAGAAGTCCAGCAATACTTCTTAGTGAAAACAGCTCTTTATTGTAAGGGATAAGACAAGACTGGGGATAGGGGGTAGGGAAAGCTCTATTTATAGACACATTGGGACTGAGGGAAAAGATACATTTTAGCGGGAACCAATAATATTCAAACTTTCCGGCGGGACCCAATCAGGCTGTGGATTGTGATTGAACACTTCAAATTGACCAATAGCAATACTTTACCCTGCTGCCAGAATATCTTATTTAATACACAACACTCCCCCGCACCTAGTTGAGACTATACACGTAATCTTTCAAGTATTGCGGAGGTCTTCGAGTCCTACCGGATCGCCTAACCCCCGGTGTGTCACTCCTTGGACTATCCGTGGTCAGACTTCTCTCTCCAATAACCTCGGGTACCTCAGCTGGAGCTGTGTCACTAGCTGACTCTCTAGGCTGACTAGTTGTTTCCGGGTTAGGTTCATCAGTGGTGATCTCGGTTTCCTGACTCTCGGAGCCCTCCACCCCCTGTGGCCCGGAGTCATCCTGACTAGACTGCTGCGATTCACCGGACGCCGGCAGAGTTGTGCGCGGCTCCTCCCCCCTCGGGCTTACCCTGCTTGGGAACCGGCGCCTTAGCTGGTCAATGTGGCGGCGCATTACTCTGCCATCCTCTAACGTCACAAAATATGACACTGGCCCACTGGGTCGGGTGACCACCCCTGGCACCCATGCTGGTCCCCTTGCATAGTTCCGGACCCAAACCAAATCCTCTGTTGACAGGTATCGGGTTCTGTCACCCTCGGCAGCCGGTGGTTCTCTTGCATCGCGGCCCGGCACCTTGTCAGGGTGGACATAGTCTAGGATTGTGGCTAACCTCCTCCCCATTAATAACTCAGCTGGGGACTTGCCTGTGGATGCACACGGCGTTGTGTGCTGCAGGAACAACATCCTTGCAATGCGAGCAGACCAATCCCCTTCCAAGAGGCGCGCTATTGCACCCTTGGCTGTGCGCACCATCCGTTCGGCTTGTCCGTTCGAGGATGGATGAAAGGGAGCAGAAGTGACCCCTCTAATGAAATTATCGGCCAGGAATGCCCTGAACTCTTGGGACACAAAAGCCGCCCCGTTGTCTGATACTATGGTCTCGGGTAACCCATGCGTTGCAAACAAAATGCGAAGGGCCCTGATTACAGCAGCTGAGGACATGTTTGGAACAATTGAGACCTCCAGCCATTTCGAGTAGGCGTCTACTACAATTAAGAACACCTTTCCCTGAAACGGCCCTGCAAAATCTACATGGAGCCGGCTCCACGGGTTCTTAGCCCGCTCCCACCAATGCACTGGTGCCCTGGGCATTTCTGGGTGCACCTCCTGGCACGCTCGACAGGTGCGCACCCATTGTTCAATGTCCTTGTCCATGCCAGGCCACCACACATAGCACCTGGCTAAAGATTTCATCCGAACCATGCCTGGATGACCCATGTGTAATGTGTCCAACACCTCATTCTGTAGAGACCTTGGAATAACCACCCTATCGCCCCACAATATGCAACCCTTATGGAGGGACAGCTCATTTTGTCTTGCCATGAAAGGTCTAAATTTCTCTTCCTGAGTCCCACTTGGCCATCCCCTCCCCACCCACACAAGGACACGGGCGAGGACGGGGTCCCTTTTAGTTCTTGCGGCGATGTCGACGGCCGTCACGGGTGGTCCGGGAAGTGTCTCCATCATCATGACGTGCTCGGCCGGGGCTGGGTCGTCGTCGGCTGCTCCAGGTAGTGGTAGACGACTCAGCGCGTCCGCATGGCACAACAGCTTACCCTTCACATGACACAGTTCGTATTGAAATCCATTCAAAAAGATGGACCATCGGAGCATGCGTGGGGACAAGATTTGAGGCGTTTGTTTATGTGGGCTGAACAAACCCAGCAAAGGCTTGTGGTCCGTTTGAATTGTGAAAGGGCGGCCGTACACGTAGTCATGGAACTTCTTGATTCCTGTGACTATAGCCAGTGCCTCCTTATCAATCTGGGCATAGTTCCGCTCTGTGGGGCTCAAGGTTCTGGAATAGAATGAGATTGGACGCTCCGACCCATCCGCCTCCCGGTGACTCAAGACAGCCCCCACGCCATATTGTGAGGCATCACACGCCAGCACCAGTGGTTTAGCAGCATCATAGTGGGCAAGCGTACTTTCCTTTGACAGCACGCCCCGCAGCGTTTCAAAAGCTCTCTGTTGCGGTTGCCCCCAACGCCATGCACACTTCTTTTGGAGTAGCCGATGCAGTGGTTCGGCTATCGATGCCTTGTGTGGCACAAAGGCGTGATAGAAATTGACGAGGCCCAAGAAGGACTGCAGCTCAGCCTTGTTACTAGGTGTCGGTGCTGCGGCGATAGCCTTAACCTTGTCTTCCATGGGGTGGATGCCAGCAGCATCAATTCTGTACCCTAAGAAGTTCACAGCTGCTACCCCAAAACTACATTTCTCTTTCTTTAGTTTCAACCCCGCATCCCGGAATTTGCATAGGACTGTCTGGATGCGTCCCAGTAGTTCTTGAGCATCCTTGCCCGCAATTAACACATCATCAAAATACGGCAGGACACCTGGCAGGCCCCGTAACAGGCGCTCCATAAGACTTTGAAATATGCCAGGTGCCACGCAGACTCCAAACTGCAGCCTATTCACCTTAAAGGCGCCCTTGTGCGTCACAATTGTCTGGATTTCAGCGGACGCTGGAGTCACTGGGAGCTGCTGGTATGCCTGTGCCAAGTCAATCTTTGCAAACACCTTGCCCCCAGCCAGCTTCGCTAATAGTTGGGACACTACTGGAATTGGATACGAGTTGCCCCTGATGGCCTTATTAATCGTACATTTGTAATCCGCACAAATTCGTATTTCCCCATTAGCCTTCAGGGGTGTGACAATGGGTGTTTCCCATTTAGCAGAGTCCACTGGTGAAAGCACCCCTTGCTGTATTAGCTTCTCCAATTCAGCCTCTATTTTAGGCTGTAGCGCAAATGGAACCCGCCTGGGTTTGAGGCGCATTGGCGCAACCCCCGGGTCCAGTTCTAAGTCAATTGGAGGCCCCTTATAACATCCTAACTCTCCATTAAATAGCTCCCCAAATTCCGTGTACAGGGTGTTAAATGTCTCCGAAGCTATCTGGACCGTGTTGAGCCCTGAGATTCCCAACCCTAAGGCCGGGAACCAGTCCGTGCCCAGCAGGCTAGTGCGCTTCCCTTTTGCGATCACAAGCTTTAATACGGCCTCCCTCTCGCGGAACTGTACGTTCACTGCGCACATTCCCAAAATGTCTATGCGGCCAGCGGAATAGGATTGCAGAGTAGCCGGGAAGGGCTCCAATCTCGGAAGCTTACCTCTAGGAAATAACGATCTGGCCGTGTCCTCCGATACGATGGAGAATCCGGATCCGGAGTCCACCTCCATGTTACACGGCTTCCCTTCGATTAGGACCCGCACAGCTGGTTTCCCTTGGGCTGGAAATGGCACAGTTCTGCCCTCGATTTGCGTGAGGTAGTTGCAATCGTCGAGTTGGTGCGTCGCTGTGGATGTCCTCTGACCCCTTGATTTCGCGGACCCCGACGTGCCACTCGACTTGCAGACCCTGGCTATGTGCCCCGTTTTCCCACAAGCATGACACGTAGCTTCTCGGAACCGGCACTTCCTTCTCTCATGTGATCCGCCGCAGCCAGGGCAGACTCCCTGCCGACCTTTATTTGCTGTGCTCTCCTGTCGCACCATCTCTATTCCCCGCACAGGGCTTTGGTTGGGGCTGACATCCTGGTCGTCCACGGTGTGGGTTGACGCTCCAGCTCTCTTTTCGGCTCGCTGGTCCGGGTCTTGCTCCTCTCTCTCAGCGCTTTCTGTCGCAATGGCCTCACGGAGCGCTGTCGACAGATCCATATCTTGTTTTGCCGCAATCCGCCTGCGGCCCTTGCTGCTGCGAAGGCCGCACACAAACCGATCCAGCAGGGCCTCCTCCAAGTTGGCGAATTTGCAGTGTCTCGCCAGCTTCCTCAGTTCGGTGAGGAAAACTGCTACCGTCTCTCCAGGTCGTTGTTGCCTCTTGTGGAATTCGATGCGCCATGTCATCTTCGACGCTGTCGGATTAAGGTGATTGGAGAGGTGTTCCGTAATGCTCGCGAACGACGCCTCCCGCAGTGTCGTGGGGGCCAGAATTGCCCGAGCCAACTCAAAGGTCTCTGCCCCGCAGCAACTCAGGAACAACGCCTTTTTCCTTTCCTCGTCAGTGACCCCTTTTGCTGCCACGCTGAATTCAAAGCGCTCGAGGTAAGCATCCCAGGCCTCAGTTGCTCCGGGATGAAATGGTTCCATGAACCGTGACGCAGCCATCTTAGTGGACTGATCTGTCCTGTCAGTCACAGGGAGTCTTGTCGCCAGAATCAGGTCGCTAGGGTCAGCAGCCCTCAGCCGGCCTAATTCAATCCCACCTTCGTCGCCAGTATGTTGTGTCGTGGGTTCTGATAGCAAGAAGTCCAGCAACCTTCTTAGTGAAAACAGCTCTTTATTGTAAGGGATAAGACAAGACTGGGGATAGGGGGTAGGGAAAGCTCTATTTATAGACACATGGGACTGAGGGAAAAGATACATTTTAGCGGGAACCAATAATATTCAAACTTTCCGGCGGGACCCAATCAGGCTGTGGATTGTGATTGAACACTTCAAATTGACCAATAGCAATACTTTACCCTGCTGCCAGAATATCTTATTTAATACACAACACTTATATTCTGCCAGTTCTAGCTGGGGCCTCCCACAGCTCCAGTGTATACCAAGGCCACCATCTTCTCCTGCACAAGAACTGTGCTGAATGCTTCACATGCTGTGAGTCGTTGAATATCAACAAAAGTGAGCTATCTGCAAGATGTGGGAAGAGGGAAGTAACTGTGTAGGAGTCATTTCTTAGCTTTCTGTTAAAAGACAATGGCTGCATCTTCACAATGCATTAGTGGCCTCTAGCTTAGGAGGCTGTTGAAAGTAATGACTAGGCACACTCGAGAGGAGAGTAGGCCTATGCATGGCAGTTAGCGAAGAGAGCTAGTAAAAAGAGAGAAATAAAGACAATCTCAATGTTCAAAGTAAGGGTGGTTAAGCAACAGGTGCTGCCCCTAAACAAGGTGAGATGAAACAAGGCTGTGGGTTTCTCTTGGGCATCTGGACGGCCATTTATTGGGGAAAAGAGTGTTGGTCTGTTTGAACCATTGGCTTGGTATGAAATGTATGGGGCACAAAAATCAGCAGCACCAAGCAATTCCATTCCATAATTGCTCCAGAATTCTGAAACTCTTGTAGTTCCACTCCACTTTAATGCTAGAAGGGAATTTTAATTATAGAGTGCACCTCGGAAAATGCTGCACAAATGCCATTCATCTAAAATAAGAATATATATATATTTATTAGGGGTGTGCACTGACCACAAGATGCAATTCATACGCCAGTTTAGTGCTTTGGCAAGCAGACTGCCTGTTTCAGTCCAGGATCAGCCTAAGTCTGCTTCATTCATCTATTCACTGTTGGGAAATCTAAAAATGGCTTTAAATCCTACCTGGTTTTTTTTAACAGACAGTGGATGAGATTTGCATACATAGTCACTCCCTGAAAGTTGACAAAATCCTGCCAAATTACAGGCAGGTAGGTCAATGGGCATTTTACGTTCCATATCTTTAAAGTTTAATTATTTTTTTAAAGGGACACATCTATGTATATTTTTATGTTAGAGAGGATGAGGCATCTGAGTTAAAAGGGCGTCTACAACAGGAAACAACGACAGCGCCACGCCCCCCTCGCTTCTTCTTTGGTTGCCTTTCTCGGACCTATGGGGACCCTCAGGATTATCTCCTAGCCCTTCCGCTGACGAAGAGTCCCCCCACCCCTTGTGTTATGACTTGAGGCTATTCTTCAGAGAATTGGCCTCCATCCTGGCCGCTTTCGTTGTGCTGTCCTG